>VWZK01018990.1:566613-583309 GCA_013396935.1 Baryphthengus martii
AAAAAAAAAAAAAAGAAATGCGTTTCATTCCAACTTAAGCCTCCAAAGTTCAATAACTCCACGTTCCACTGGGGGCAACCACGGATCTGTCATCTTAACAAACTTCATACCAGCGTGCTCTGGGACTTCTAAAACCTCAGGGCAATTTCTGGAAGCAGGGACTTGGGTAACTTCCAAACATAAAACGCTGTGCCGTGGGATGGAAGTAGGAGAACTGGCTAAACTCGCAGGGAAGCAAGAAATTCCAAGCAGCGCTTTTCCCCTAAGTAACCCCCTGGGCTTTCAGTTGCTGTAAACAGCTTTTCTTAAAATAGTTGTCAAGTCATACAAATGCTTGCCCATGTGACAGAAAGTTGAGGGCAATCTAAGATAAGATTAGGAGTGGGGTATTTTTTCAAAATTTTGTTTTCCTCAACCAGCAGCACCTCAGAATGAACTTGGAACTTCAGGGAGCGGTGCTGGAAAGGGCACACTGAAACATCTGCTGTCCAGGAATAAATATGCTGGTTTTCTCCAAAACTAACTCTTTAGCCACACCAATATAATCTCAGAAGACAGAAAGTTCGAGCTGGAAACTGATGATTAGATAACAAACCGGGAGGAGCTGAAGACCGGATAGGTCAGAGGGTTCAGTTGATGCTGAAAACCAGGGTGGTGCACCTCGTTATGCTTTGCTGACAGCTATGCAAATGCCCTTAATTTGATAACTGATGATGGAGGGTGCTTTTTTTTTTCACTTTAAATCAGTTTTCTGACTCTTGCAGCTTTCTGTGATACGGATTTGCCTAAGCTGGCAGGTCTTGTGATTGAAACTGGTGTTTCTTTCAGTCTTTCTTCTGGGGAATTGTACTGTGTGAACTTCACACATGCTGACCTAGAACAAAGGTGGAAAGCTTCACTTGCCGGTACTTTACTGTTGGCTGGAAAATGTACCAATCAGGCTTTTTTTTTTTTTTTTGCTTTGATAAAGCTGTATTTTTAAATCACCCTTTGTAGTGCCAGTCAGATGGTTGGGGTTGGTGGTTGTTGTTGTTTAAAGCAAAATTCACGTGCAAGCACGTTGAGTTTTGAAGCAGATAATTCATTGGGTTTGGTATTTGGAGTAACTTGTCCTTCAACACCACGATGTTACATCCTGCTACTCGATACCCAGAATTTCCCTTTACAAGCTGGAATTTTTTTTCTAGTCTTTCACTCTGCATCAGTTTTATCACCTGGGTCGCAAAGATAGAAGAAATGCCCGTGTTGGATGCTAATGTTTTAAAATGCTTTGTGTTTGGGCTGTTTTCTGCGAAATAACTAAAATGCTTGGTTCTCTTATATTTTTTTTGGGGAGGAAGAAATGCACAAAATCAGGCATGCAAAGAGAAGATGCGTTAAATGTGGAGCGCTCAGCATCTGGAATGTTTTTGTTGAGTTTGAATACGTAACTAATCTCAGGGGCGTCTTCACCCAGCTGAAAAAATTGGAAAATGGGAGCAATGAACAACTTGCTCACCCTGTATCTGCCACTTTGGAAGATATGGGACTTTCACTTGATTCCTGTTGGGGGGAAAAAAAAAATATATATATATAGGTGATGTGTTTTATCAGTTCTTTTTTGGGTTTTATTTTATGGACTAGGCCATGATAGAGCTTGGAATTAATGAATACATTCTCTCAATCCTCAAATTGTTAATAATTACTGTCCAGCAGAATGTGTGATGATGTCATTATTTACTTTATATTCTTAAAGGCTCATAGGAGGCAGTTGCATGAGAGCAGGAAGCAATTAGAATGTGTCAGCTGGGGCTCACCCACTGCTTTCAGTTAGACCCTTCAAAAATTCATTGTTGATCGGGTGCACAAAGATAATATCTTAATTTTCAGGATCAATAAGTTCCAAGAATAGGCTAAGCTTACTTAAACTTGGTTTGGTTGTTTTTTTTAATACCGTTACAGCTGGAAATTCTTTTGCCGCTCTAGACAGATCCTTCAGATTATTTTTGTGTCTTTTATTATGCACGTAATTTAATGAGACAGGGTTTTCGTAACTGACAGCAGCCCTGCGTTCAGAAAAGGCAGGAGGCTGGGCAGTGGTGGCTTCCCAGGATTGTTTATAAAGCTGGTGGGAGCGTGCACGAGCGGGGAATTGCGTCTCCAGCTGCAGAAATAGATCTGGACCTTTTAGTCTTGGTTCTATAGTCCCAAATTATAAAATTTGAAAGCTGAAAAACATTCAGCTCGGCGTCAGGCCGAACGGGAACTTCGATGAGGGCCGTTCCACGGCTCGGTTCCTCTGCTGTGCTGGCCACTTTTAGCTGAGAGAAGGGTTGTGGCTGTTGGGATGCTGGCAGCCTCTGGGGTGTTACAAAGAACTTTGCGTGCCTGCCACGTCTGCCAAGAAATGTGTTGCCATGAATGGATAACTTCATTATATTTTTACTAGTGTTATTTTTACTCGTTTAGAGTCAGGTTGTGATCGGTTTGGTTTTTTTTAGGGCTCCCAAAAGAATCCGTTCATCCGTCGTGGTGAGTTTGGGTTCTGGTGCTGGTTCAAGGTCGTGATGATGTGGCAAGTTGGAAGATGGTCGGGGTTTGAGTTCTGAGGTGTCCGTGGTTCCCACCACTCGCTTCAGACCTAACCGCTGGGGTGGCAGAGGCCGGTGTAGACTCCGCTCCCCACAGGGCTTCAGAAGGAGAATCCTTGTCAGAAATCTCAGCTGTAAGACTTGTAGGTGGTCAGGCTCCAGAGGAGCTGGCTCAGCAGCCTACTCGTGGTGGTCCATTTAGCAGCACCTTTGTTCACTGGATGAAGGGAGAGCTTTGTGAGAAGAGCAGAACTTCTCCCCCACCCGCACGTTCGTCCTGAGATTTGTCGCAGTGTCAGTGAAACTCTTGGATGGTTGGTTCATAGTGAGGCAAAAACGCTGCCTGACTTTAGAGGTGCAAATAACTTTATTTATGTGGTCTTATTTTAAACACTGCAACTGTTTTTAGTCTTCAAGGTGGCTTCTTTATCAAAACTGAACTCTATATAGAGTTACTTGTCCTGTCTCGAGTCCTGTGAGGACTCTTCAAAACGGAGATCTAAATAGGGTTACTTGTCTTGTCTTGAGCACCGTGAGGGTATTTTCTGTCTAATTTCATCTTTACCATTATTTTTTTTTATTCAATAAATAATACTTGTGATAGCAGCACTGTAGCTTGGTGCTGGGGGCAGTACTTAGTGGGTAGGACAGTTACTGTAGTTTTGTTCTGAAGCAGAAACAAATTTTGTAGCCTGAACTCAGTTGCAAATCAGACTTGTAGTGATGCAGTTGGCTCGAATTCTTGTGAAGCATCCCCCAAAAAAATCTGTATTCCTGAGAGAACAAACGTGTTTCTCTGTCATAAATCTTCTTGGCTCGTGTTGAAAGTTGAATTTTCAGATGTTCCATTTGCTGCCACCATTGTTGCAAGGGCTTGGAAAATAAGTTCAGCTTTGGATGCTTTGCTGCTTTGGTTCTGTTGGGGGTTGACTCCAGCAGGCAGGGGGAAAAAAGCCAGATAGGAATAAAGAATAAAGCATCTTTGCCAAGGAAATGAGCTCCATCCCAGCAGCATCCAGCGCAGGTCCTCAACTTAGGAACTCCCAGCTACCCTGAGGCCTTTAATAGCTGCAGTCTTCAAAGAAATGGAGAAGTGACAGTGGGCCAGGTCTTCAGCTGAGCCTTTTCACTCCGCTGTCCTTAGCAAACTTGGTTTAACAGCCTGGAGAAGGAAACTGCTCTTCTCTCACTGAGGGTGTGGAGCGAGTTGCATCTTGCCGAGATATCTCGGTGGAAGATGCCTTTCCGTTCAGACTCTGGAGTAAGAACCAAATCTCACTTGGTAAATAAAACCCTCCTCTCAATTCTGCCTCCTGTGTAACTGTTCTCTAGTTGGAGCGATTTTTAAGTGCGCAATAATTACAGCAGGTATCTAAATTACCGATTCAATTGACTTCTTGGCTAATTGTTACAGATGTTTTGGAGTCAGTGTTGTTGGTAACCTCATTTCACGAGTCAATTAAGATTCCTCCTTGCCGAAGCTTTCATTCAGAGATGAAACGCTGCAGTTTGATGCTTTCAGGAGATGTGCGTGAAGCAAAACCCCATGAATATTTATCTTCTAGTTCAAGCTATTTATTTCTGTCCCTTGAAGTACTCCAGCTAGATTCGATTTCAGCTGGCGACTCCACAGAAGGGAGGGTTGGTTCTTATTCCGCCAGTTATGCTGCAGACTCTTGGAGGGGGGGGTTGTGCTTATTTTAATTTTTTTTTTCATTTATTGTTTTTAGTGTTAATATGCTAGGTGTGTATATTCTCCTGCCTTTGGAGTCCTTGTGCAGTATTTCTACCATGTGAGATTTAACACAAGTTCTTTTTTAGTGAGAAAGGCCTCAAGTGACTTTTTTCTTTTCCTTTTTTTTTTTTCTTGTTTACAAGTATTTTCCTTTCAAGTTAATAAACTGAATTTAGTTTCAATTTTACTGTGGCAGTGCACATCCAACAAAACCTTGTCAGGCACGTGAAAAAACTGATGATAGCTCGTCAATTCTTTGGTGGCACTCTTAATTCTGGTGTATGGAACTTCTAACCCCCCTACCTGCTCACTCTGCTCCACGGCTGTGTTTATTTTCATCACCATTTACTATTGCCCTACTTGCTTTTACTTTGTAAAGGCAGCAGGATGGTGTCAGCAAAGCGGTGGCTTTCCAGAACTGCTGCCTGGTGAGGAATCTCAGCTTGAGGTCTGAAGGAGTAGGATGGTGAAGGTGTAGCCAGCCAGCCAGGCTTCAGGAGTGAGCTTGCTGAGCCACATTCCAGTCCAATCAGCCAGTCCGGCTCTAAATGCTTACCCTTCTATAGAAAGGTAAATGTTGCTTTAAGGAGGAGTAGCTTTTGGTTAACCAGCTGGGTCTTTCCTGAGGATTAACACAGAAGAATGAGTTTAGTATGGAGTAGCTAGTTGTGTTGAATTTACTAAGTCATAGTAATTCCATGTTTAAACTCTTAGAGGTTGTTTAGAACAGGTACTAGTGTTCGGGGTTCTTTCGCTGGTGTGTACGTTCTGAGGTTCCATGATCTTTGTGACACAGACAAAACTTGGTTTTGTTGTTTTTTTCCTGTTGGGAAATGGAATTTGCAAAGAAGCAAGCAGGGGTGGTGACAGCTTCGAGGGATCCCTGACCTGTCCAGGTAAACAGCAGAGGAAGTGTCAACTTTGAGCACAGAGCTCTAAGGAAAGAAAATGATGTCAGGGGCGACCATTACAGGTCACCTCCATAGCTCCATCTGGCTTTTAGGTGTGGAGAGAGCAGCCTCCCACCGCTCGGCAGGCAGGGGATCTCCACACCTTTGGGTTCAGAGAGGAGCTGTGAGGGTGGAACGTCTCCTCGCAAGGAGAGGGTGCGTCTCTTCTCATCTAGCCGCTCACACGCGCGTCACCGAACGCGTCGAGCAACCGAGGTGCTTTATAAAGAGGTTTGCAAAGTCTTGCACTTCTGCTGTCCTAGTTTTAAAAATAGATTCACGTGGGAGGAAACGGTTTAAAATAGGTGGGAACTGCGCAAAGTCTGGGCTTGATCTTATTGACACTGTGTCTCTGGAAAAATGTTCCTTGTATCTTCTGCTGCTGGGGCCCTTGAGCTTGTACGGGGCCCTCTGCTCTGTGCAGAGTTAAGCTGTGGAAAGAAAGGGTGTTACCAGAGGCCAGACCTCCTGGTGCCTGTCGCCGTCGAGTTCAGGTTCAAGGTAGAGCTTGACAGAGCGCTTTGTTTGACGTTATTCCGATGCAGCAGATTGACAGGTGCCGTGGGACTTTGTCCTCCCTTCATCACAGGACCTCGGCCATCGCCGTAGCGTGGGTGGCACTGACAGTTGCATTCTCTGCGTCAAGACTGTGAAGATCACCGAGAGAAGCGTGTTTTCTCCTGAGCCCGAGCCCCTCAGGGTCTGTCTTGGTTGGTGTTGTGACGGTTGGCGTGCCGTGCGCGGTGGGAACCGCCCTTTCTGTTTGTTCTCTCCGACAGCCGCGCTTCAGGAAGGCCCTGTGTCAATCCGAGCGATTCCCTCTTCTCTGGAGAGCTTCTTTCCAGGACACGGTGCAAGTATTTTCTTGTGTTCTACAGTGTTTATTGCAACTGCAGCCTTTGTTTGGTCTGTTGCCTTTGCAAAACATCCTGGTGTCCTTTAAGAGAAGGACCATCCGTGGTCATCGCTCACCTGGGAATATGTGAACTTTTTCTGATGAGAATTTCAAGGAGTTCTAATGAGTAACCTGCTTTTGGCTAGCTCTGTGGCACTGGTGAGACCTTTTAATGACAAGAGGACAACCCAGAGTTGGTGTGACTAGTAGTTTGTTCCAGATCTGTCCCTTACCTGCTCAGGTTTGGGGACAAACACGGCATTTTTATTTCAGCCCCGGTAGCTGCCTTTCTAAAGTATCATGCTGTCTGCAAACACACCTTGTTGAACCTGTTTGTGGGTGGCTTTACAACATCACCAAGGCCCAAAGCTTCTGTCAGAGGAACCAAAATGGGAGTCCTTTGAGTAGAAGATACCAGAAGCTCTTGCAAATATTTGACTTCCCATGCAAGGCTCAGCTTAACTCTTGCTAGGCTGGTTTTTGCATAGTGCAACTGAGCAAGATGACTGGAAAAACTGGGTGCTGCCCAAAGAACCTGTTTGAGATTTGCTTCAGTGAATTTTGTCCAGCTCGGTTGTTTTCTGTTAATTGCTTTGGCACTCGCTTTAAATGGAATTTCAAAGAGTAGAATTGTATGGTGAGGATTCTGGACAACTAGCACTGAGAATTTCTCAGGGCCAAAATGGAAGATAATACTACAGATTTACCAACCAATTCTGATGTTGTACTGGTGGGATGGGTCTTAACACTCTTTTGGGATGTCTTTATCTGGAGTCTTTCATTTTGAGCTTTAAAAAGAGCATCTCTCCTGTAGGGGAAATCAGTCTATTACACAACTAAAAAGAAACGTGGCAGTTGTTGTTATTCATGCAGACAAATCCCCTAAGAAATCTAGTTCGTATATACCAACCCCTAGCCTTAAAAGATGAGGAAGCAGATGAGCTTTGCTGCTTATCTTGTCAACCACAAAATCTGGGTTGCTCGTGGTCAGGGGCGTGTTGTCGTCATTAAATGATGAATTTCCAGTTTTCTGAAGATGCCTCTACTTGCAGCTTTTTCCTGGTATTTCTAAAATGATCTCTCTACGGTCTCTCTTTGGTCATTAGGATGGCAGTGCAGCTGGGCTGCAATTCCCAGGTAAAAACACTTCTCTGGGTGTCTGTGCCTTGAGTCCCCAGCCCATCAGCACTGCCTGGTAAAGTGAAGCCCACTAAGATCATTTTAAGCTGTTAAACCAGCAAACCCTGAGTGCTGAAACTATGTCCTCTACAACAAAGAGCAAGTGAAGGCCTCTGTGGAAACGACATTCCTAATGAGTACTATGTATGTAAGAAAATATTTAAATATATTTTGTATTTCTTCCGATGTGAACTTGACAGGAGCTGTCTACTTCATGAAAAGATTTTCCAGAGTGACAATGGGTCCTCAACTCCCAAAGTTCTGTCAGGTGCAGGAATATTGCACCCTTCAGGTTTGATAAAAGCTGTTAATTGCAGTTGCTGGTGTGCAAGTGATTTTTTTTTTTTTTTTTGGGTGCCTCATGGGCATGGAGTAGGAAAAACAGACTGCAAATGCTGATTACGAAGCAAACAGGATGTTTTTATCTCTTCTGGCATTTCAGCCTAGTTGAAAGTAACTTTTTGCTGTTGCTTTCAGTGAGAGAAAAGGACTTAATCCCAGCTTTTTGATTCATGAAAGCTAAGTGCTGTTATCATTGTCTGTTCAGCTACGTGTAAATTCACAGTAATAGAAGAACTGACTGTAAAAGAAATATTATCAGGGTTAAGGTATTTCTAGTGCAACTCTGATGGAAAATATATTACATTATCCTTTCCAAAATGCTCCTAGCACCTTAGGAGAATTTGTGACTATTATTTAAAGTGACTTCCATTAATATTTTGTTCTTAGGTGTAGCCAAGCTTCCATTTCCCAAATAACAGTGGGCTTAAGGTGTGGTGTGAGGCACAGACCGTAACTCTTGCTTTGGGTTGACTCAAATCTTGATTTGAGTTACTTCCCTTGTACTTGGTGAGTGGTTTTTCTAGGAGAGCTTCTCTGTCTTTGCAGTGTGATGTGGTTCCACTTCAGGAGTCCTTTTGTAATGCAATTGTAGGTGTGCAGGAGGAGGGGGGAGAGAAGAAACTGGCCTTCATCTGTAGGACCTTCTTTACTCTGAGGCTCTTAATGATGTCAATTTTTTTTTTAAGTCATGAGATTTTTTATTTCTTAGTGCCTTCTGCACAAGCCTCTAGCACGCTGGAGTTGCTGTTAGGAAGCATCTCTGGAGCTTGCAGGCTGATACATAACGTGGTCGTATTTGGATAGGGCCCTTGAGGAAGCGTGCTCTTTGCATTTGAACTGAACAGGGGTGGGGTTTGAATCAGCTCTTCCCCACCCTTTGTCTGGGTTGGAGATGGCTATAAGGCTATTTCAGAGCAGAATCCCACCACGCAAGCTGTAGGCAACCATAGGATAGTCCTGCTGCGAGAAAAATTAAAAATAGAAACTAAATGTAGAAAGGGAAGATGCAAGAAACCGTGGAGAAAATGAGGGAATTGCAGCTATCAGGAGATGGTTGTATCTTGTGCAGATACAAGTTTCTTTCTGGAATGACAGCTGCTGGAAGGATGCAAGACTTGCAGACAGTTGAAACCATAACTGTCTTCATCTCCAAGGATGCAGTACCTCGGAGGGTTAAAGAAGCAGCCCTCTAATGTCACTTTGGTTTTGGCAAACTAGTGGAGTCATTCCAGCTTGATAATGGCTTCTGGGGTAAACAGTTGTCCAGAGATGTTGAGTTCTTGGTTTCGGTAGCAATAGCTTTCTTTGGAATTCCCTCTTCCCACCCCAGTTGAAAGATTTACGTAGTTGCATCCTCAAGGACAGATTTTCTTCAAAGATACGACTTATTTGGGAACCTTGGAAGAGCTACTTTCAAATACAGTGCTGGGAGAGCTGGAAAGTTTGGAGAAACTCTAAAACTGAGAGCAGCTTTGGTATGAACCAGCATTTTTTTTTCTTTTTTTTTTTTGGAGTGAAGGGCTGACTTCTGCTGGGCGAGATAAGAGGGACACGTACACTAACTTGGACTTACCGTGCAAAGTTAGAATGATGTTATCAGTTCTGCTCCTCAGTTCACTTGAACATCTGAGCTGGCTGCTACTCTTGAACCAGGTCTTAGTTAAGGGGATTTCTCCCTCTTTTTTTTTTTTTTTTTTTTGCACCCTGAGACACTGTGGTTACAAGTGGCCTGAGCTACTTGGATCATTTTTGAAGTGAAGCTGCTGCTCCTTTCCCTTGTGCACACAGAGCGCTTCAGACACAGACGTACCTGACTTGCTCGTGCTTTGAGCTGTCGCATCCTTGCCTAGGAGAATGCAACACTTGGACAAAAATAAGTCAGAAACCGTTTGCTGTTGAGCAAGAAAGTTGAAGAAGGTTTAAAGGTCCCTGACTGGAGAACAGCACAGGAAAAAGGGAAGGAAACTCATCCAGCTGAGAGCAATTGCAACAGCCAAGCAGCTGTATAAAGTTTTGTGCTTGTGGAGGCGAGAACTTGGAAAGAAGAAATTGCTGAAGATTTTGTGGAAGTTCAGATACTCACCGTGGTGCAGAGGTTGCTATAACATCCTAGAGTGGCGAGGAAACAGGGAATTCTTGAGGGAAAAGCGACAAGCGGAAATACAGACGTAACGCTTCAAAGTGAATTCTACGTTAATGAATTTTGATGAGTTTCAAAATAGGTTATTTTAGCTCCTCCTCCTGAATTGAGAACTGGAAGGACTGTGTGTGTGAGAGATTCCAGTAGCTTTTGTTCTGGGCAGTGAGATAAAAAGGCTTGAGACACAGGAGGAATCATGTAGTTTGATTTCTTGCAGGGAGGAGCAAGGAATTGGCTTCAGCCACGGCAAGCTCTTCCAGTAGGAGTCGAGTGCACGTCTGGCTTTGTTTCTCTTAATTGGAATGGAATTGTGCAAGTTATAATTACTCTGGAAAAACCACTGTCACAAAAGCAGTGGGTTTTTCAAGGATCATAAAGAATTGAGGCTGACAGATTGAGGTTGTTTAGGGGGAGATATCAATAGTATTTCCATGCTGTCGTTTATTGTTGTGTACTTGGCTCTTCGTTGGTACCTGATGAATACCTGTAAAAGTGGAAAGTAAATTTTCTCATTATTCTCCTTTAAGTAACGTTGGGTGAAATAAAACCATTTACATTACACCATTGCCAACCATCTGGAAAAAATCTAATTGAGTCTGTCCATAAAGTAGAGCTGGAATGCTTCGTAAATCTGTAAGTTATTTGCAGCACGCTTAGTTTTCCCGAGAAAAAGTTTGTTACTCCTTCACACTCTCCCTCTAGAGGGCAAAACCTCCAGTCGTCTCATCAAGAGTTCATGACAAAACTTCTCTGATGGTCACTGGACACAGGTTGCATGAGGAACAGTGAGGTTTTGAGTTAGGAGGTTCTCTTTCCCAGCGTTCTTGGTTGCTGATGCGGTAAGGCTTATCCTCCTGCTGAAGAGGAGGATTTTTGGTTTGCCAGCTGTCTTTTTCTTCCTTCAGTTCTCTGCTCTAGCTCTACTTGCCTGAAATTTCCCTTGCAGAAGATAAGATGTATTTTACAGTAATGTATGTGATGTATTTCTAGAGCGAGAAGCGTGGCATTCAGCAGCATCAGCTCTTCTTCTGGTAGGCAGCATTCATCTTCAGAATGACTTAGGTATCAAAGAAAGCTGTTTACTTAGGAATGCAAAAATCCATCTTTTACTGGGGGGAAAAATAAGAAAATTAGTATTTGTCAAACGTGCATAAGAAACGTGGAAGTTGCTGATTTTTGTTTCCTCCTCTCGTCAAATAGATCCTCTGAAGCAGCTGGGTATTTGCAAAAGAAGAGCTGGAGAGCAGACACGTACTTCATCTCTAAATCCAGTTCAACGATGCGTTAGAGGAAGCTGGATTGGCTGTACGGAGATTTCACACTGAAGGATGAATAGTGAAGAAGAGTTTTATGATGCCGTTACGGGTGAGTGGTGGGCACAGTGCCAAGGAAAAAAAAAAATAAATAAAATCCTCAAACTGCCTGGTGTGTGTTGGGAGGGGCTAGGAATCTATTGCTGTTGATAAATAAATAAAAAGTAAGCAGCTGTTGGTAAAACTTGTACTGCTGTCTTCTGAAAAGAAGAAAGAATGAATTGTAGTTCAGGTCCAGACTGAAAGGAGGTGATTTTTTTATCAAAGCTTAATGCTGACTAGCATTTTATCATCTTGGCAGTCCTTTAGTAGCCAAGTCTTACTTTCATTTCCTGTAAAATACAGACAATTTAATAGCAGCTTGAGAAGTAATGCTTTTGAGACCCTTTGAAAGGTGAAAGACCTTCTGTGGGTTATTTGGATTATTTTATTCATTTCTTTCTTTTAATGGAAAACTTATCCTGAAGAATTGAAGTAGAAAATGTTTTTCTAGGCAGAAGGAAATAACTGTAAAAGTATGTTTTCAAGATAGGCCGCCAAAAGTCTTTGTGATCCGATGTTTTGTTTCTAGAAAAGCAAACATGAATCACTTCACACTTGAGTGGAGTGTCAAATAGTACTTTTCTTTGAACTAAGCAGAGTGAGTGGTTATTTTATAAGAGCCTTACATGGGTTTAGTGGTGAAATAAAATCCTGAAAGTATTTTAATAATAATAATAAAATCCTTTCAAGGTTTTCAAACGATTTTAAAGTCTTCCACTGAAGTGTCTCCTCAGAAATCCTGTAAATAGAGGAGAAATGCTGGCAATGGTGTGTGTAGAGTGCTTAATGTAGAATCATGGGAGTAAGAAGGGACTAATGGGAAGCATGAAAGGGGAAGGACTGGAAGTAGCATGGTAGATACAAGGGGGGTAAGGTAGAGTTAGATGTGGTTGGTTGGAAATTCAGATGAGGAGTAAACAGGGGGCTGGGTGAAGCAAGGTGAGTGACAGCAGACTGGCTAGGACTTGTCACAATTATGTCACAGAGGACAGAAGGGAATCTGAATTGCATTCACACTAGCTAGCAGTGATAGGGGCTGCTACTCCATAGTCATCTCTAAAGTCAAATCCTTGGACCATAAAAATCTTCAAAACACGACAGATCGTTCCTGTGGTCTTCAGTAATCCTGCAATTCTCAGAGCTCAGCACCACAGCCATAAATGAACTAGATTTTTTTTTATTTTTCATTTTTTTTTCCACTGAAAAAGATGAACAGAATTGTGCCTCTAAGAGCAAGGTCCGTGTCGTGCACCTTTGTTGCTGCGTTCCTTTGTCTCCCTGCAGAAATACAGTGCTTGAGACATCTGCCTTTGAACACTTGGATTTTGTCCTATTTCCTCTGTTTTTTCCCCTTTCCTGTCTCAAAAGCTTGATTCTCCCTGCAAGTGCTGGAGGTGGTTATGACTTGTGACCTATTGTGAGTGAGACGTTCTTGTACCTTGTGGTGTTGGCTGGCTCCGCTCAGAAGCGGGACATTGGGCGTCAGTTTTGTGAGGACTCCTTGACCCATCCTAATCTTATTCTTCCTGGCAGGAGAGAAATTTCCAAGCAAAAGAAGATCTGGTGTCTTTATAAGCTCTCAGCACCAACCACTCTTCTACTGGAAGGTGTTTGGTGCACAGCAGCTGGATGAGGTTGGCTTTTTTTCCCTGTGATGTGTTGCTCTGGAGCGTGCCCCAAGGATACTTGGTTTAAAAGCAGCGCTGAGTTTGGAACAGTTTGTCTCAGATTCTTTCTCCCTCGGGACTGCCTTTAAAGACAGGTGCTCAATCTCTTTCTCCAGCTAGATGCTTTAGAAGATGCTGACAGTTTGATGGATTATTTACACAAACCCAGTGAGTTCTAGACCTAGTTCTTTGTAACTGCATCTTGTCCGAGTCGTACGTAAATACGATACTAAGAACAACTGTAAATAAGTTTGTGTTCCCCAGCTGACGATACCTGTAGCAGCTCTTTGCTCCTGTTAGCACCGTGAACTGTGTATCTTTCATATGATCCCTTGCTGAATTTTTTAGGTTCTAATGGGTCCTGATCGTGCCGGCCTCTCTCTTAGTTTTGGGATGGTCTGGATGTGGTAGGTGTAGATCCAGTACTCCCAGGAGATCAAGTTCGGAGTCAAGATCCTTTCCGAGCCAAGATGAGCTTTCACGTTTCCGGAAAACGTCAGGATTTGCACTTCCAGATTTTGATAAATGAAACACCCTTGGCAGCTCCTCAGTCAGTGCTTTCCAAGGATACTTTCCCTCCTTCAGGTTAGATCAGTAGATGGGTAGAAGCCATCCTTAAAGATGTTCTTTAGACATGTGGGAAGTTAGGCTTTAGAATTCTGTAGCACTTTCAGCAGCAGCCCGAGTAGTCTGCTGCCTCCTTTAAGATACTGTGAGTTCACTCCTTGAGGAAGCCACAACTTTTCTGTAGTTACTACTTGATGACATCCCCTTCTAGAGCGTGAGTCTACCCTAAGGAGACGTCTGGTTTTCATTGTGGTGGATTTCATCTCTTTGGCCGAGAAGTTTCATCTTCTGACACTGTCCCCGTCACATCCAAGAGACATGCTCGTGCGATGGCATCGTGTGCTGCGTGGTTGGGAATCATCCTCCTGGCAGATGGTTTGCCCCTGACCCAGTGATGATTCCACTTCTTAATGTGCAGGACAGACTGTGCCGTATCGGGGATGAATCGAGTTACTGACCGGTGGAGTTTCCATGGAGAGAGGCTTCATTGCATTCAGAGGTTATTAGCATTGCTGATTAGTTGGACACGTGACATCCTGACTTCACGAATGAGTACCCCCCTTGGGAATCTCTTGGGAATGTTACCTGTGACCTCAGTTCATTTGTGACAGCCCAGCAGCTGCTTTTTCTCAAATACAGAAGGTAAAGTCGTCAATCCTTTGAATTTCAGATTGTTAGAACTTTTAGGTGAGATGGGGAGCATATAGCTTGGGTGACTTGCCTCTAGCCTGTGTCACTTTGTGTCTGCTCATCTCGTCACAGACTTGGTCAGGACCCAGTGTCGTCGGCTCTGCTCTGTCAGAGCCATCTCTGTCATTCATTCTGGCAGAGAGCTGTTTGCCAAAGCCTTCTGTGAGAGGATTGCCCCAGAATACTTGGCCAGTTACCAGGGTAATTTTATTTTTTGACAAATGTGAACCCTTGAGTTTTGATTTATTTTTTTTTAAATATTAACCTGCTGTTCTGTGCCCGTGAGGTTAGTCTGTCCAGCCTGGTGTATTTGTGAGGGTGTTGCCCTGCTGGTTCCTATTGCTTGGCTGTTGCTTTCACTTGGGGAGGAGGAAGTGAAGTGTCTGCTGCCCAATTTATCTATTTTCCTAATGTCTGGATCAGCAGATTTTGCCATAAGGTTTAAGTATCGTGGGTCACGTGAAAGTCCAGCCGGGCTCGTGTCGGAGCAGCGCCCTACAGCTCCGGCGCTGTCAAGAGGGACCTGTTCTGAAAAGGGGAGAGCGGTACTTTCTGGCAAAGAAAAAAAAAAATGACCTCTTGCTTCACTTGCTGTCTACACTTCCAGCCTCTTTATCCCTATTCCTTACGGCCTTTTTAGGTCTGAAGTTCTCAGTGCTCTGCTATTTTGATTGCCTTTCTGGCTTGAATGACGAGGCTTAATTAGTATTTAAGGAAGCTGCCGAGTGTACGAAAGGGGCCGTCTTGTGCCTTCCTACACTCTACAACAGGCACCTCTGCTCCCTCCTAGGTGAAGGGGTAGCGTAGGCTGAGTGGACTTATTTCATTTGCAGGATGTGGAAGAAGAGGAAGACTAAGAAATCTAGAGTTACTGGCAAGTCGCTTTTCTTTTAAGTTCTTGAAATAGATTAATTTTGGCATCCAGCTTAAGTAGTTGACTTGAAAACGTTAAGACTTTCAAAGCTGTTGTTTCACCCTTAGCACGCACAAGGTGGGACTTTTGAGGAAGCTAATTTTGGACATTTTATTTCTGTGTGTGGTCCCCTATCTCCCTTTCAAATCCTCATTTTTCTCCTCACTTCCAGTGACTTTTCACTCTTAAAAACTGTTCTGTGAGTAAAACTTAACCTACGCAGTTTTGCAAGTTCAAGGCTTTAAGGGCAACTGGAGAAAGATTCTTTTTGTAACTTAGAAAAACTAGAACAAATCATTTCAGTAAACTGTTTTTATTCCAGATCAGTGCTTCCTCTGTGAAGAACGTTCTCTAGATAGTTCTTCACAGAACTAGCATCCTTAGAACTTGAGGAGAAGCTTTAAAAGATTTCTCAACGTCCTTGTAGTAGATGAGCTGGTTGATAGTTAAGGTTGGAAGTCTGGTGGTTATCTAGCTGTGTATCCTGGTGGGTTGTGTTTTTTTGTGTGGTTGGTTGGGGTTTTTTGGTTTGGTTTTGTTTGGTTTTGCTTTCTAAAGGAATTCAGTGGAGCTGCACTCTAGTAAAACAGACTTTACCCATTTGATCTATCGTATTTTTCTGGAGCAGGGATTTCATTTTTATTGTTTGTGTGCAAGACGCTTGTTTGAATTGGCATCGATTTGCTTATTGTTGTCCGTAAATAATACATAAATGTGAATCTGAGCTCCCCTTCTGCTGTACAGCAACAAGGCAAAACAATTCTGAACTGTGGAGAAACAAAGATGAGTGGAGATAAAACCAGAGAACATTTGATAGGATTTTCAGGGTTTCAGGTACAACGTAAAGACTGTAATTCCAGTAGCATTGTTCATCGGTATTCCCCTGTAAGCCAGTTGATTATTCCTGTTCTGAAGCTTTCCTTTTACACGTAGGTGTATTTATCTCCTTGAAGTGCCCATTAAATGTAAAGCTGTTCCTGAAGTTGTGTGCTCTTCAGCAACTTTCTGGGTAAGGTGCACATGTACCAGAAAGCTCCTCTGTTTTCTCCAACTTCATCCATCAAACTAATAAAAATTACTTTGTCATGCCCTGCACTACTTCCCTTTTCCGTCTCTTTGTACTGTAACAGGATCCAAAATAACTCAATATGTGGTTGGAAATGTTTTTTTTTTAAATTATAAATATTTTGTTGTGGGTTGACTGTTGTTTTTTTTGAAGACAAGTGTTTCAGGGTAGTCTTCATTTTAATAACCTGAATCTATATATGACTATCATACTTTCCAACTAACTCCTGAGCCTGCTAAGGTGTGGTTATTGCTGTATAATTACACGCTTGTGACATCAAAATGAGGAGATGGTTTAATACATGACATCACCCATGACCCCTGCTGTTTACCAAATAATAAGATCACATCAGTGGTACCTCCTTCTGCAGTTTTCAGTGTTACTGTCGGGGTCTTGATCCCTGAAAACAACCCACAGCTTTTTGTTTCTGAATGTGTGCATTGCGTGAATTGCTCTAAGAAAGTAAAAACACCCTGTTGGAGTTGTTGACAAAAAAGAAAAGTTGAAGTACTACTTAGGATAGATACTTTCTAAAAAGGTTTAGTGATAAAAACCTAAAAAGTTTCATGATTAAAAACCTAAAAAGTTGTTTATTGATAAAACCCTAAAAAGTTTTGTGATTAAAAA
>VWZK01018992.1:0-25831 GCA_013396935.1 Baryphthengus martii
CCTGCGAAATGGCGGCCCGCCCAGAATCACCGCGTTTAAATCACCAGCAACGCCCAGCAACGCCCCCCTGTCGGCGTCACTCTCCCGAGCACGCCCGCGAGAATCGCAGACTCCGCTGCTCCTCGCTGTCTCTCTGGGCCTCCCCGCGTCGAGGAAACCCCCTGTTCAAAAGAAAAACGCGAGCGCCGCAGAGCCCGTCGGTGCCGGAGCCGGAGCCGGCCCCGCTGTCTTACTGCCTCGCTGCCTGCGAGATGGCGGCGCGGCGGGAATCACCGCGTTTGGAAGTTCCTTCCAACTTCATCACTAAGCTATATTGCTTACAAATATAATGTTGATCCTCTTCACCCAAGGTTGTCCATGTCTGCATTAGGAAGACCATCAACATCTCATTTATCATTCCCCTCTATTAAGCCCTCAGAGACCACATGTGGAGCGCTGGATCCAGGTCTGTGCACTCAAGTATAAGTAAGATACAGATTTACTGGAGTAAATTCAGTACAGTGCCAAAAACGTGATGGATTGGAACATCTTTCGCATGAGAAGAGGCTAATAGCTGTGAGTGTTCAGCCTGGAGAAGAGAAAGCTCCCTTGCTGAGGTCACTTTGTCCTTTAGTGCAAGCCTGGGCCACCAGTCCCTTTGTTTTCCCAGACTGTGGCATCTGATCCTCCTGTGCTGCCAAAGGTACCCATTGACACTACTCTGCCTTGAGGGGTACCATAGCCATACAGGACTGGTTTTCCCTCGGCTATGGGGTCATGCTGTTGATACGTCCCCTCACAGATTCCAGTCTGCAGTCAGAGCTGGCCAGCCCCAGCACGCAAGAGAGGCAAACTTGTCCGACAGCTTCCGGACTCCTGAGAGCAGTGCCTGATCAGGCCAGACAGGGCCAGACTGAAGGGTTATTGTAACTTACTCACCGTCTCACAGCTGTGTGAACTATCCCTACTCCAAACATTTCAGGGCTGGTTCAGTAGCCTTATGAAGTGATGGACCCCAAATTTGTCTTTTTACTTAACTACTTCACATTTAAATTTAAATTTTAATTGTTTACTTCATTAGTTCTTATTAAATAATGAATGATACATTATATACCTAGATTTTTGTGAATACATGTATTTATTTTCTATGTCTTTATATATGGATATACATGCATATATAAATATATATAAATTGTATAAATAAAATATATCTATGCACATTTATAGATTCCTTTGTTTAAACTGATTTTAAAAAATACGTAAATTTATATAAAGTCATATGGGTTTATAGCACTTCCAGGCCCAAAGGAAACAGCCAGCCAGTCAGAGGTTGCTTTGAGATCACATGGATACGATGGGTTCAAAAAATGGCAACCAGTGAATTACAGAGCAGTATGAAAACCAGTTAGGTATGACATTTTTTTTAATGGTGGCTTTTCCATCCAAGGAAAGATTGTAGAAAAAAATCAAGTCACAGTAGCTCAAGTTTGGAGAAGAAAAAGAAATTAAAATCATTAAAATGAGGCCAGTACTTTAAAGAATAAAGTGTGTGGGTTTTGAAGAATAAAGTGTGTGGGTTTGACCTCTTTAATTAGTACATCAATAAAATTTATATATTGAGGAGTCTCTTTAAGACAAGGTCTTTTGTAACTTTCCTTAGTGAAGCTAATACAGCACTAAAATGTTATATGAACTGACTTTGGAATGTCTACTTTCTCTAAGTACGTTATTAACTGTAATATATATTCTGCATACTGAGGTCTACTGGCTGTATAAGATGAACTTTATGTTGAAGTGAATCAATCCTAAATAGAAGTTTGCAATGGATAAAAGTGATACACAGCAAAGAGGTTTTGCACATTTCTTGTCTAGACTTATTTATTAGAGAGTTGCTCAGTTCTCTAAATCTTTTGCAATAGGAACAGGTATAAATACAGAGATCTTGCATTTGTGTTCATGTTTGCATTTTATCTCACATTGTTATATCAAAGGATCATTTTTAGGCCTCTTTTTTTTTTGGATATTCAAACCAAGACTCCTGAAAGGTTATTAACCACAAAGCTGAGTGCTTTAGATAGCATAGATAATAAACACAGAAGTACTAAAATCACCTACACTTATGCACAAAACTTCTATTGAATAAATGCCAGTTAATCAATTGGTTTTAATATCTCTATGTAATGTGTAAATGTAAATTAAAGAATAGTACCAACAAGATACTTTAGTCAAGGGATTTTTTATATTTTTAAACCTTTTCTTGGCTTCACACTGATTCAGAAACTTGGTAGAGCTAGGTTGGATGTACAGTGCAAAAATGGATTTTACCTTAGATGCAAAAATCAGTTGGAATTGATACACAGAGATGTAAAACACTATGTTAAATAGATAGAATAAAACTAAAGAAAGGTCAGAGCATATTCGTAAGCAAGATAGATCTAAAATGAGTTATTGACATCAGTTTATGTCAGATCTGAACTTCATCTGAATCAGGTACTGAGAGTGTAAATCATCAGTGGATCATCCAAAATTTCTTTGGGGTGCTTTCAGAACAAGAAAATTCAATCCAGACAAATACATAACAGTGCATGACAGGATAGCTTTCTTCATCTGCGTATAGTCTTACTGTCTATCACTTTCCAGAAAATCTTATCAGCTGCAGTGGCTCAATACACAGGACTCCTTGAGAAGAAAGCATTGAACTTTTCTTCCTCTGCAGTATCTTTCCCTTATCAAGACTGATCTGTGAGGCTGACAGGTCGGTAGTTCCCAGGGTCCTCCTTTCTATCCTTTTTAAAAATGGATGTAATGTTTCCTTTCTTTCACTCACCAGGGTCTTCACCTGACCACCCTGATTTTTCAAATATCATGGAGAGTAGCTTGGCAACTACATCAGCTAATTCCCTCAGGACTCTGGGGTACATCTCGTCAGGTCCCATGGACTTGTATATCTTCAGGTTCCTCAGATGATCATGAACCTCATCTTTGCTTACAGTGGGAGGAACTTTATCTCCCCAGTCACCATCTTGTGGACCATCATCAACACGAGAACTGTGAGGAGGGTTTTCCAGTGAAGACTGAGGCAAAAAAGTTGAGAATCTCAGCCTTCTCCTCATCTGTTGTTACTAGCTCATCACTGTTGCTCAACAGCAGCGGTACGCTTTCTTTAATTTTCCTTTTCTGGTTTATGTACCTGTAGAAGCCCTTCTTGTTTTTCTTTACATCTCTTGCCAAGTTCAGTTCCAGCTGCGCCTTGGCTTTCCTGACCTCATCCCTACACAACTGGACAACATCCTTATACTCATCCCAGGATGCTTGTCCCCTCTTTCACTGCCTGTGTAGCCCCATCTTGCCTTTTAGTTTGAGCAGCAGGTCTCGACTCAACCATGCTGGTCTCTTGCCTTCCTTGCCTGATTTCTTAGGTCTGGGGATTGAGAGCTCTTGTGCTCTATGGAAAGCATCCTTAAAGATCTGCCAGATCTGTTCCACTCCCTTGTCTCTGACAGCTGTTTCCAACAGGTTCCTATTTATTAACTCCTTAAAGACCTGGAAGTTTGCTTTCCTAAAATTTAGAGTCCTGATTATGCTTCTCGTTGGCCTCATACTCCTTAGGACAGTGCATGCACTAGTGCATAATCGGTGCAGCCCAGACTGCCTTCAACTTTGTCGTCCCTGGTGATTTCACTTGCATTTGTGACCATCAGGTCCAATATCACATCTCCTCGGGTAGGGCTATTAATTTCTTGTCTTAAGTTGTCATCAAGGCACTCCAGGAGTCTCCTGGATTGCCTACAGCTTGCCATGGTACTTTTCCAACAGATGTCAGGGTGGTTAAAATCCTCCAGCAGGATGAAAGTCTGTGATTGTGAAGTCTCCTCCAACTGGAGTAAGAAGGTTTCATCGATAGGCTCCACTTGATCGGGCAGCCTGTAGTAGACTCCAACCACAAGGTTCCTTTTGTTGTCCCAATCTCTAATTCCTACCCATAAGCTTTTGACCTGCTCATGGCTGTTCTTTAGGGACAATTCTTCTCACTCTATCCATTTTTTTACATAGAGGGCAACTCCTCCACCCCTTGTTCCTCTCCTGTCCCTTCTGAACAGCTTGTAGCCATCGAAAGCCACACTCCAGTTGTGGGATTCATTCCACCAAGTTTCTGTAATTGCCATTATGTCATAGCTTTCCTGTAGCACAGTAGCTTCCAACTCCAGATTTTCATTAGTAATTTTGAGTGCTTTATTAGGAATGTCACATATGCATCTCTTTCTTACTACTTCTCTTTTCAGATCATATTGTGATGAAAATTGATCATTCTAGGATTATAAGAAACAATTAATACTAATTTTCCTGCTGCTGCCCTCATAGTTTCTAATATTTTTTCGACTGACATGATAGATTTTTAATTAATCTGTTCAGTGAAATTTTTTCTCAATAGTTTCTCAATAGTTTGTTGTTGCAGCATTTCATTTTTCACTTGACTAATGTTAAACATGATCAGTTCCCAACAGCGCTAATTTGAAATTATAGTTTTAATGCTATTATTGTTTTCACAGCTGTGCAATGACTTTGCCAAGCACTTTCATGTGAGAAAAAAAAAAAATTCCTATCTGAATTTGATGCAAAGGACACTGCTTTTTGAATATTTTAATTGTGGTTCCTAAGAGATATGAATGAAACATCAGGAACATTTGCAGCAAAACCAAATTAGACCTCTCATTAGACAAAAAAATTTTTTTTTTTTAAAAAAGGATTTTTTCCAAATACCTGTAATGGTGAAGGAAAGAAAGTAGTTTGGATATGTATTTTTAATATACGTTCTTTTAATCATTATATTGCCTCATTGCTTAACAATTCATAAGACTGCTGTACTTCGAAGGCAGATATGCAATATGAATTCTCATCTTTTTTTTTTTTCAGATTGAGGTTGTTCCGCAAGTTCATATTGTGGTGGTGGTGATGATGATGATGGTGATGATGTTGATGAAGACAATGACATTTGTTGATTCTCAGACACTGAATGCAGAATATACTTTCTGCACTGCTCATTGTTACAGTAACTTTTCATACTTGTCAAATATAGAATTGTTTCTACCTAGAAGTGCAAGATGAAAATGTCCACTAAGGGCACATTAGATCAGAGAACATTGACCTGTAGATCAGGAAATAAAAGTTACTTGGTACAGCCGACACTTGGTTTACACAGCTGTTCATGTTCCTATCTAATCAAGTAAGTGCCACCAAGATAGTCTTACCTAATAGAAGAGATAAGGCCCAAACGATAAAGAATATTTGCAGAAGATAAGTACCTACTTTCAAATTCCTGTCATCTGCAACAATTTATTTTCTACTTCTTATGCTTCAAATACAAAGTCCTCAGCCCCTACAGAGGCTTAGCTGTTGCCACATGTCTTCCTTCTCTTTGTTTTCTGTGATGCCATCAGCCCAGGTCCTTTTATGTTACCAAACCTTTCTCCTAATCTTGCCTTTATGTTCTATGTGAGACCACTTGCTGATAGGTCATTGAAATAATGTTTGTTGTCATGACTCATCTCAAATTGTCAATCTCCTTCCACACTCAGATGTCTCTTTAAATTCTACTTCCTTGTAGCTTCCACGCATCACCAGTAAGCTTGACAGCCTTTCTCATCCAAAGTGTAATGCCACGTCTTGCTTTGCCCAAACTAGAAGTAAATTCCAGAATTAGGGCCCCAGCTCTTTCCAGCACTTCCAAGCAATGGACCTTCAGCGTACATCAGTTGCTGTGCCAGAGAGCACATTTCAAAGCACAGCAAATATAGTTGCCACCTTTGCCTTCCTGGACACCATCTTCACCTCTTCCAAAGTTTTCTTCATCCTGGGCTGAAGAAAACATGTCTGGTTGTTCCCAACAGCACAGTCTTGTATTTTCCTCTTTTTTTTCCTGAAGAAGAATGTACTTCTTTGTAGAATAAATACAACATTAATCTTCTGACACTATAAAAGCACTATTACTGTCAGTGATAACCTTTCCTTAGCTTTTACAGTTATTAATATTCCAGTCTTAAAAAGTAAATGTCGTAAATCTTCCCCAAAGTATTTTTCATGTGGCAGAACTTTGTTATCAGTTCTTAAACTCTGCCACTAGATTAATCAATCCAGTTCTCTTTTTTTTCTTCTTCCTCCTCTGTCTAGGAAGAACTTAAGAGTTTTATCCACAGATGGATGGATAGATAGATGTCAGTGTGTCATCACATATATGCAAAAATATTTTGAAATACAAGTTCAAACATATACATTAAATAAGACATAAAATAGCTTCCAATACCAGTGCTGTTGTGATTTTGTCCTATATTGTAGTAGTAATGACACTCATTCAACCTTCTCTATAACATTAACGCAAAAACACTTAGTCACATTTTAGAAGTGCCCACAGACAAAACTGAGCTTCCAGGGCTCAGTGGCAGGGCTTTAAACTATGCTTAAAGGGGGAAGAGGATAATATCAGGCTTGCCTGTGCCAAGATGTGGGATGATACGCATACTTGGAGGGATGGGGTGCTAGCGAGTGCCCTCAGCCTGTTGATGTGCACTGGGAACACTGCAGCACACTTGGAAGTCATGGAGATGAGCCAGGGGCTCCTGAGGTAATAGGGGTCAATGGGAAAACACTGGTGAAATACTTCAAAGGTATTAAGGGGAATTCCTCTAAGAAGGTGACATGGCCAACAACCCAGCTGAATTACTTCTACACCAATGTACATAGCATGGGCAACAAACAGGAGGAGTTGGATGCCACCGTGCTACTAGAAAGCTATGAACTAGTTGCTGTAATCGAAAATTGGTGGGATGAGGAATAGGTTAGATCGTTGCATCCAGAGTGTAATGGTCAATGATTTGATGTCCAGGTGGAGATCGATAACAAGTGGTGTCCCTCAGGGGTCCGTACTGGGACTGGTGCTGTTTAATATTTTCATTAATGACATAGATGGTGAGAGTGAGTACACCCTCAGCAAGTTTGCAGAAGACACCACTGCTCCTGCGAGGAGAGGATACCATTCAGAGGGACCTGGACAAGCTTGAGAAATGGGCCCGTGTGAACCTCACGAGGTTCAACAAGGCCAAGTGCAAGGTCATGCAGCCGGGTCAGGGCAATCCTCAGTATCACTAGAGGCTGGGGAATGATGGGAATGAGAGCAGCCCTGCAGAGAAGTATTTCAGGGTACTGGTGGAAGAAAATCTGCACACAAGCTGACCACTTGAGCTCACAGCGCAGAAGGCTGCATCCTCGACTGCACCAAAAGAAGTGCAGCCAGCAGGTCAAGGGAGATGATTCTCCCCCTCTACTTCTCTCTGGTGAGACCCTACCTGGAATATGGCGTCCAGCTCTGGAGTCCTCAGCACAATGACATAAACCCATTGAAGCAGGACTAGAGGAAGGCCACAGAAATGATCAGAGGGCTGAAATACCTCCCATGTGAAGAAAGGCTGAGAGAGTTGGTGTCATTCAGCCTGGAAAAGAGAATGCTTCAGGGACAACTTATTGTGGCCTTTCAGTACTTCAAGAAGGCTTAAAAGAAAGATGGGGGCCTCTTGTGACAGAACAAGAGGTAATGATTTTAAACTAAGACAGTGGAGATTTAGACTAGGTAAAATAATGAAATTTTTTACAATGAAGTTGGTGAAACACTAGAGGGTGTTGCCCAGAGAGGTGGTAGATGCCCCATCCCTGGAAACACTCAATGTCAGCTTGGACGGGGCTCTGAGCAGACTTGATTGACTTGAAGATGTCCCTGCTCGCTGCAAGTGAATTGGTCTAACTGACCTTTTAAGGTCACTTTCAAGCCAAATCATTCTATGATTCTATGACTCTGAATTTTTATCTTGGAACTAAATAATGTGAGCCATGGGAAACAGGATAAAGTTGTAGAGAGTTTGGGAGTCCTCTGTAATCACAGTATGGGATATCATCTCTGTGTGACATGCGAGAACACATTTTGAGACTTTCAGGGAATTGCACACAATCCTAAAACAAACCACCAAAAGAAAACCCCGAAACAATGAAAGTCTGGAACTTCAGGTAGGGCTAGTATCTTGACTTTTATCCAGAAGAAAAATAAAGAGAATTCAGAGCTTTTTGTGTTAATTAAAAAATAAATAAATAAATAAATAAATAATAAAAAAAAGAAGGCAACATGTTGACAAATCTGGAGTTTATGAGGAAACTTTGAGTGATGGACTTTCAAGAGGATATGTAATACACTAACTTTTAGATGATGCATAGCCTCACAGTCTTTTCTACAAGACATATGTTTGTTGCTTGTCATCAATTGCAAGATGGTAGAATACATTTCCTCCTGCTCCTATTTAATTATCTAGGAGTAAACATGAAACTTAGTCCCTATGGCTTTCCCATGTTGTGACAGAGCCAAGGATATAGAATCTTTTTTTTTTTAACAACTTACAGCAGTATAAAAGGAATTCCTAGAATTACTTTCACGGAGATTGTGGTGTTTCATCTCAGTTTCTCTGTGTTCCCGGTAGCATTCACTTACCTTATGGTGTGAGAGTGTAAGAGCAGTTAAGTTAAAAGGCAAACATTTTCCTTCAATGAGAAATTTATTTCCCACTTTCAGTGAAGTCACTGGATGAATGACTTTGAACAAGCACCTCTGTCTGCCTCTTGGCTCACATCCCTGACTTTACAGCACTCACTGCAGCCCATCCTATTAATTTCTGAGAGCAAGCAGCAGCCATCCGATCAAGGAGAGAAGAGAACAAAGGAAGCTACAGCTTATTTCAAGAGGAAGCGATTTTTTAGTATAGATTATAGTGTCTCAGAGCTTTTGGCAAGCTGTTGGTGGAATGTCAAGACAAAACCCAAACAATGTTGGAAAGTTAGATTTAGTTCTTGTGCAGATTTTAATGAGATATTGAAATGAGTGTGTAATTTGACAGCTTTTCTCATAAAACCATGTATCCCCTGTATTGCTGTAAGAGAGACTTTTACAAGCAGAAAGGGAAAAAGGGTGTTCTAGTTCAGATTTAAGATTCTTGATCTTCATTAGTATGGTTGTTTAAAAATGCTACTTGAATGAAAACCTGATTGCAACATTTGGTTCCAGGAGAATTACTTCATAATTTTGCACTGGCTTATTTATAAATTACTGCAATGAACTGTGATTCAAAGCAAGTAACATCCATCAGAGCGTAAATGAAAATAGTCACCTATAAACATCATTATCGACAGTGCTTTTACAATCCCATTCAAAGGTGGATCTTCAAGAGTTTCTTTCCAAGAAACTCTGCATAGAGAAATATGAAAAAAATGGAATTAAAATGACTGTTAAGTGCTCTCTCCTTTTCCTCATATTTTATTTCGTTAATATTAAAATACTGTGATTTCCTTTTCTAGAGTATGATTTTTTATTTTTCTGTGTAAGAATAATTCATGCTTTACTCTTTGGTTTAGACAACTGCACAATTTCATGACTCTCTCATACCCTGACATAGCCTTCCATCTTCCATAACTCCTGCTTGTCTACAAAGAGGGCAAAGAAAGAAATTACATATCTTAGACAATGACAGGGACACTGGGAATTTCTTCTTTGCAACAGTTGTCTGAAGTAAAACAGGTGAAATAAGGTGATTCAAACACTGAGATCCAACTTTCTGCCTTTGAAAATGCTTGGGCACTAATAGGCTAGTGTTCCTTCGGTGTTTACACCTTTGCTAAATTGCAGGAAAATAGTGAGAATGCAGCACACATCTTTAAATTGTTTTATAAGGCAGTGTTTTAAATTACTTCAAGGCAAATATAAAAAAAAAAAAGGCAGGAAATTCAAGCAATTAAAATATAATTGTTTGTCACTCCTGTGACTTCTCTGTGAGTCATATTAGGGCAAAGCTAGTTGTGCTTTGATATTTGACAGCAAGATCTGAAGTTTATGCTCCATTACATTAGTCTCAGGCATTATAATCCAATCAATTTCCCTGGAGTTGCAATATATTACACTGGAATACAATAAACCCACATTGTCAGAGAGAAGATTCTGTATGTGTGTTGTGCTTTTATGTCTACAGAAAAAGTATGGGAATCAAAGGATTAATTTAATGAGTAAGGGGATTTCCAAGTATAATCCTGATCCTGCTTCCTTTTTGTAAGGTACTACTTTAGTAAAGTAAATGAGGTCAACAGCTGTTTAAAATCAAAACCACAAGTTCTCAATCGGGCAACTTAACTGGCAATGATATCCAAATAACAAATGCTGTAGTTTCAAAATTATTTCAAAATTCAAATTTTTTAAATAAAAATCACTGCACACATTCTATGTTGAATTAATGTTGCTTCTGGGAGCTGAACACAGAACACCACACAGAGAAGCTTTGGTGTCAGTCCCTAGTAGGTACAGACAGCGCTGTCATGCCATGGAAACTGTATTTTTAAATATAGAAACAGTGCATCTGTATGACTTACTTTAAAGTAGAGCTGTGTTTTCAGTCAGTGGCATCTGCCAGATTGTGGGTGATGCTAGATCATGGCAATATGGTTAAGTTTGTGAGTTTGTATATAATTACATTACAGTGGGAAAGAATGTGCTTTGCTGCCAGAAAAGGAGAGAATGAAAGACTGAGAAGAGCTTCTCAGTGAAGAGAAATTCTGCCACACAAAGTTGGAGCAACCCATATTCAGAATTTGGGTGATGGGAAATAGTGAGGACAATGTTTATCATAGCTTCTCATCTGGACTCCATCTGTTTTTAAGTGATTCAAATATCTTAACAGTTGTACACCTTCCAGTTTGCCATAAGAAAGTCCTTAAACCTTGTTATTATCAGGCCAAATATTAAAATTCACCTTCAGAAATTTTCAAGGTGTTTAAATTCTCTTACCTTACATTGGAATTAATGAACTTTGACATAGATGATAGAGTTATTGTGGGTTTATAGTGTTGTTTCTTTGCAAAGACAGAACTGATAATTTAGCCTAAAAGGAATACTTAGTAATTTGACCTCTTTTCTCCTAGATGAGTCTTTTCTGCATGCTCCCTTTCCCCTTTCCCCCATCCCAGACATATTCTCTCAGTGTCCCATATGCCCCAGTTCTCTTCACACAAAGAAACAGGAACCCTCCTTATACTACTGAATCTCTCATACAAAGTTTCTGCTTTGAAGAAATTCTGGTTACTGTACTGTACTAGGCTACTTCCCTCACCACAGTATTCCTTGAATGGCTACAGGAGGTTTCTTTCAGAAGCAGAGAAGATTTTTCACTTTCTTTGCTAAAATGGAGGCCAAAATAAGTTCTTCACTTCTGTAAAAAGGTGGATAAAGAAAAGCTCACATGGCAGCCATAGCACTCTGCCTAATAGGCAAGCACAGCAACAGCAGAACACCTATTTCCTCATCCTATGTAGGCTCTCAATATAGACATGCTGCCAAGTTTTGGTAAGTTTGTACAATTTTCCAGAGATGTAGGCATAGTAGAGGGTAGGAGTGTTTAACCCCGGTTAAAAGTTTCTGTGAAGCTTAAATTTCATATAAATTCACTTTCTAATTTGAATATTTTTAACTTACAGTGTACTCAGACATTTCTCACTGAAGGAATGAAAACAGTATTGGTAACTTTAGCTCTCTGACTCATCCACCAGCGGTGAAGGGGAGAACGTAGCCTTCTAACTCATTCACTTTCTGTGGTCTAGTGTTCAGCCACAGCATCTTGGCTTGTGCTTACTGTATCTGTGACTTCCAGATGGTCTCTTATCCAAGTACAGGACAAGCCCAGGAATGCTTAGCCTCCAAGATCATTTGCATGAGATGCAATGCAATTGGAATTGCCTTTACTCTAGCTCCATCTTCAGTGGCGTTCAGACCATATGAATCTCTCTGTCCTTTGATGTACAATAAGCTAAGCTGAAATATTAAAATAGTTTGCTGCTTGTGCATTGCATTTACCAAAGAAGACTGGAGCAGGTAATACAAATTTCAGTGTTTTTAATGGAGCACTGGCTCTTTACATTAATGATCCTCACGACTTTTAACGTATTTATACAAACCATCTGAAAGCTAATTGCACAACTAGTATTGTGTCTGTCTTAAAAAGACCATTCTCATCATACTACTAATTCCGTAAAATACAATATTCAGGAAAATAAAATCTAATGACCTGAAAGAAGATTAAAAAAATACACCAGATTATACATGGATCATGAAAACAACATGATGTTGCTCTTCAATGCCAGAAAGCTTCTAGCTCAATTCATCAAGACATATTCTAGTTATGTAGTTGATGAGAGGTGATTTGTCAGACATATTTATGACTTCTCATTTAGAAGCACATCAGACATTGCATCAACTTCTCACACAGATATAAAAATACAAAAACGAAAGGTATAAAGTCAGAAAAAAAAACAATATAATGGCATATGTGTCCAATGTCTGGTTGCAGCATATTTGGTAAGATAACAGACTTCAGTATGTCCAGAAATGTGAAAATAGAATTACAGCTTCCTAAGAACAAGATTTAAGAATTAATTAACCCAGAAATATTCAATAATATTTCTTCCCGACCATGTCCTCAGTCTTAAAGCATAAGATTACAACATCAGGAAAAGAGTCGGACAGAGTTCTTGTCTGGAAATTAAAATACTGGGAAAAAATCTCACATACTCCATCAAAAGAACTTTTTGCCATGGACAAGATTCACTTCTACCTAGCAAAGGGCAGTATTACTGACATCATTAACAAATGTTATGGTCTGTCCAGTGCTAAGGCTGGACAACCATGTTTTAAAGGAGTAACCATCCACATGTAAGAAATGATGGGATAAGAAGCACTTTTTTTATAAGTTCTCTGAAAAATCAAAATCAAATCAACCCTTTATTACTCTTTTTTCCCTGCTTTCCACCATCTCATTCCCATCCCCAGAACATTTGAGAAAATGTTCTGAAAGTAAAAGATATCTGAAATAAGTTACTGTGGTGGTCTGGGACTTGCAGGAGTCTGAAGTAAGGCAGAAAATGGCTTCTCTCAGCTTAAAAGGGAGGATTAGATGAGTACATTAGGCTGCTGGCAACAGGAAAGTATAGAAATAGATTTGTTTAGTTCTGTCATTTGACTATACACACTGTAGCTTGTTAGGAAACAGTATAATTTATAATAATTTTCCATTTCTTGGAAACAAACAGAAAATGTGCCATGAAAAGGTCCCAGAATATCTGCTTTCTATTTAAAAGAGAGAAAAAAAAAAAAAAAGGTAACAATCTTGAAAGCGAGGACTTGCGTGTCAACAGATTCTGTCAGCAAGTAAAACCAAATTTTCCTCATAATAATCATTAGGAATTTCTGAAGGATGTGGAAACAGGTCCTGTGCTGAGAGGAGAAGTGCGATATGTAAGAGCGATGTGGCCATTATATATTCAAAACTATATATAGCATCACATATAATACATATAATTTCAGAGAGATCCCAGAAGCATTTTATGTATAAAGAAAATAAAAGTATTTTACTAGTATGCTAAGTGCTGTATAAAAGAAAAACATTCATTTTCTTCATATTGTTAGGTGGAAAAATAGCTTACTGGAATGAACTGCCCTTAAACGTGGAAAAACTTCTTAATGTGCCCAAGTGGTCAGAAGACCACAACATAAATATGTGCTCTAAATGGGAAAGAGGATATTTTAAAATTATTCCCTTATACTGGATTTGGTTACATTAAAAACTTCGTGTTCTCACTGATGAAAACAAATTCTGACCAAGCCTTGTGCTTGATCTCCAAGCTCAGTGTAGCTTAGAATGGCCAGGCATGTTCTATTGAAAAATCAGAAATTAAAAGATGATTCAGATCTCATTAAGCAACTGTAAATTAAATCTCTTCATTCATTGCAAAAACATAGCTTAGTAGATAAAGACATCTATGTCAAAATCCGTGGCACTGTACATTGGATCCGACACCACACAGATGAGATTTGGCACTGTGACATTGGTCAAAAGTGGCACTTCTCAGGGGTCAATACTGTTTAACATTTTTATGAATAGCCTACATGATTAAATAGAATGTTCCCTCAATAATTTTTCTGACAACATCAAGATAGGGAAGCAATTTATACACTGGGATTTCAACTAGCTGTAGAGATCATACTGGGCTGTATTAGTAAGACTGTAGTCAACATGTCTAGAAAAGTGCTCCTTTGGCCCCGTTCAGTGCTTGTAAGAACATCTAGAGTACTGTGTCCAGAGCAAGGAAGACATTGGCATTAAGACAAATCAGCCAGAGAAGTACCAAACTCATCAGGGGACTGGAGCTCAAGATGCATGCAGAGAGGCTGAGACTCCTGGATTTGATATGCCTGAAGAATATAAGGCTTGAGGGATCAACTCATTGTTTTTGCCTAATGGCAGAGTGTAGAGAAGATAGAGGTTCATAGAATCATAGAAAGATTTAGGTTGGAAGGGAGCTCCGAAGGTCATCTAGTCCATCCACCCTGCACTGAGCAGTGACATCCTCAACTAGATAAGGTTGCTCAGAGCCTTGTCGAGCCTCACCTTGAGTATCTCCAGGGATGGGGCTTCAACTGCCTCCCTGGGCAACCTGCTCCAGTGTTTCATTACCCTCATGGTAAAGAACTTACTCCTAACATCCAATCTAAATCTGCTCTTTTCTAATTTTAAACCATTGCCCCTTGTCCTATCACTACAGGCTTTTGTGAACAGTCCTTCTCCAGCCTTTCTGTAGGCCTGTAGGTTCACAGCAAAATAGATGATCGCTGTGTCACGCCAGTGCAAGAGAAGCAGTCAAGAGATTGTATCTGACATTCGGATTAACAAAGTACCATACTGCAGTGTGTATAGAAACAGGCCAATGGGCCTACACCTTCTCTTCTTCCCTCCACTCTCCACTTTTCATTAATCTACCCTGTCTAGGGAAAGCATGGAAAAGAAGTCCCTGTGCTCCCAGCAAATCTTCACAATACAGCCTACTAAGGTGTAAGCGAAATGCCTTTTTCTATCTTACAGGAGTAGATGCTGCTATTTCTCCCAGCTTTTAAATTCAGCAGAAAGCAGTTGAAAATTGGAGACTTTGTGAGTAAGAAATCTTATCAGAGCAGGATGTTTTGAAAGGTTTAAAAGTCTGAAGATCAAACAAAACCATTTCACACGCACATGCACTGAAAGAGCTCTTCCACTACAGAAGTGATTTTTCTTGATCCTATTTTATCTTTAACCCCAAGGTTAAAGGTTTCCCTGGATCAGAAAGAATGGTTTCTTTCTTTTCCCTGGTCCTTCAATCAGATGGAGAAACAGCAACCAAACATTTGAGTCTCTTTAAAACAAAGGTTTTATTTATCTAAGTGCTAAAACATATAGAAACCAATAGAGCAGAGAATAGGTTACCACTGGAAAGCTTTTGGGCTTTTGGGTGAAAGATGTTTTTCCCTCACTGTGGAAGATAAAAAAGAAGTGGTTGGAGTAAGGCAGTTTAAAGTACCGCTCTATACCAAGATGTGAGTGAGAGGACTTAAATCCACAGGCAGGCACTGGGAAGCAGTAGTGAAGTGTCTCACATATTGCTATTGGAATTTCAAAGGATGTAAACTGTTGCTGTAATGTTGGAAGCAAGGTTCCGTGATGTCTGGTATTTAACTATTCATTACCATGGTCATTGCATGAACATGGTAAATCATCGCTGATTAGCAAAGATGGAACAGCAAATTCAAATGGGTTGTTTTAAAAATAATCCTGAAGATCAGCATGCCAAAAAATTGTATCTTATGTCATTAGGACCCTGTACTGTTGACCTACCTACTCTAAATTACAAGAGCAAGAGCCTAAGAATAATTTGTTATTTGGCAGTAGGTACAACATGCAACCTAGCACTTAAAAAGACAGTATAATACGGTTCTTTCTCACAGAGCTGTTTTGCAACCCACTGTGCTTAAGGCATCAGCTCAGAAATGTCTGAATTGTGGTGGTCCACTAATCACTGTGCAAGTCAGATACTGAGAAGCGGTTTTGATAGCATGTGAGATGAAAACTGAACAACTAAAAGGAGGACATGTTGAGTACATGGTGACAGAAAAAACAACTAAGATGTAAATGACTGAGTTTACATTGATGGAAAGTCATAGGAGGAAACAAGATCACTTGGTGGCAAAGGTCTGCATGGGCTGATTACAAAGAATAGAAAGAGCATTGGAGACGGCATTGGAGAGGACTGTCAGAAGGGAAAGAGGTGTGGGCTTTGACAGTGGTAGAAGACAAATATTTCATTAACTATTTTATGAGGCAGATGAGAGTGATAGACACACAGAACTTGATGTTTTACATTACAGAAATACAGAGGTGTTCATTTTAATTCCACAGATTCCTCATCTGAAAGTCTCCTGAATTACTTGAGCCATTTTATTGAATTTAATATTCCCAAATACATGACTACTGGAATAAAACAAGGAAAGCACCTCGGCCACAATTGCAGTGGTAGTGGATCTTGGGGATGTCTTGAGAAGTAGCCATGTAGACATACATGTCTTGATTTATCTAAGGACAGAAAGCTTGCCAGTGCATCTGTTGCTGCCAGAAAACATCCCATATTGTGATCACCAAGCAGTATTTGAAGCAAGAATTTTGGTCAGTCCATACATAAAGAAAGCATTTCAGTCTGATCTAGAGAAATCGTGATCACTTCAAAGGATGAATTCTGATTCAAAGGTCAGAGTAAGTACGAAGCCCGCTATATTTGTGGTGAACAGCAAACCAGGTCTGATAAACCAACAGACTGCTCAACAGGGCAAACAATGTAGCCTTTTATCTGAGCACATGCACTCAAACAGCAAATTTATACCACTCACCTGTAAAAAAAAATTCAGCTTTTTTACTTTAGGTAAATAGATAAAGTTCTCTCGGTATTCCTTTATCTCCTCTATGGTGTACGTGGCGTAAACATTGAGCTAGTGGGCTGCAAGTACAGCTGCTGGAAATGGGAACCATTCCATTGACGTCAAAGGCGCTAACCCCCAGTAGCACCAGGAGAGAACTTGGCCCAGAGTATGCTTTGACATTTGCTAAATGTTACATTTTTCAAACTTCTCTTCATTTTTTTCAAGCAAAAGTCTGTCTGCCCGCCCCAGTTGCTGCTTAGCTTATACACATATGTGAAATACTCTGAAATGTGGGGCTGTGCTTAAAAAACAAAAAAAAAAAAAAAAAAAAAAAAAAAAAAAAAATTGGTTTTTTTTGTCACCTATTTAGAAGGAAGAGCATTTAATAAAAAAAAAAAGAAATATTTCACTTTACATTTTCCTGCCTTTAATTAATTTACTGTCTTCTGATTCTCTTTAATTTTAATCACTTTTGTAATTAATATTCTGCTAATTATTCAGACTCGCACTGACAACTCTTCAGTGATTTATGGTATACTGTTTAGAAGAGCTTCTCAGTTCAAAAAAGCTTCTCGGAAAGAAAAAAGCCCTGCGGTAACAAGAATTTCACTTGTTTTTAACTTTTTCAAGGATAAGACTTGGACCTTAAGTTTCCAGGATTCCCAAAACTCATAATTTCTGTTCAAACAGACAAATACTATGTGGGACTTGCTGCATATGCATCTTGCATTGGCCTGTCCAAGTGCTAAAAGACTCCACATAGCCTCAGCAGCAAGATTAGAGTTGCTGCCATGTAGCATTAATACTGTGCCCATATAGAATCATAGACTAGTTTGGGTTGGAAGGGACTTTAAACATCATCTAGTTCCAACTCCCCTGCCACGGCAGGGACACCTCCCACCAGACCAGGTTGCTCAGAGTGCCATCCAACCTGGATTTGAACACATCCAGTGATGTGTAGATCACTGGATGTGATCTACAACTTCCCTGGGCAACCCGTTCCAGTGTTTCACCACTTTTCTTATTATTTCCAATCTAAATCTATTCTCTTCCAGTTTCAAACTATTACCCCTCATTCTGTCACTATAGGTCTTTGTAAAAAATCCTTCCCCAGCCCTCTTGTAGGCTCCCTTCAGATACTGGAAGGCCACTGTAAAGTGTCCCCAGAGTCTTCTCTTTTCCAGGCTGAACAAGCCCAGCTCAGTCTGTCCTTGTAGAAGAAGGTGTTCAGTGGCATTCCAGTCATCTGACCATCTTTGTAGCCCTCCTCTGAACCCACTCCAACTCCATGTCCTTCTTGTGTTGGGAGCTCCAAAGTTAGATGCAGTACTCCAGGTGGTGCCTTACCAGAGCAGAGTAGAGGGGCAGAATCAACTCTTTTGACCTGGTGGCCACACTTCTCTTAATGCAACCCAGGATACAGTTGGCTTTCTGGGCTGCACTCATACATCAGTGACTTTGCTCTTGGCATTGTTGAACTTCATGAGGTTGGCATCTCTCAAGACTGTCAATGTCTTTCTGGATGGCATCCCTTCCATCCAGCATGTCAGCTGCACCATGCAGCTTGATGTTATCTGCAAACTTGCTGGGTGTGCACTCAATCCTACTGTCCACAATGCAACAAAGATGTTATATAGCGTCAGTCTCAGTACTGATCTCTGAGGAACACCACTTGCCACTGCTCTCCACTTGAACATTGAGCCGTTGACTGCAATTCTTTGAGTGCAACCATCCAGCCAATCCTTTATCCACCGAGTGGTCCACCCATCAAATCCAAGTCTCTCCAATTTAGATACCAGGATGTCATATGGTTCAGTGTCAGACACTTTGCACAAGTCCAAGTAGGTGATGACAATTTCTCTTCCCTTATCCACCAATGCTACAACCCCATTGTAAAAGGCAACCAAATTTGTCAGACACAATTTGCCCTTGGTGAAACCATGTTGATTGCCACCAATCACCTCCACATTTTCCACATGCCCTAACAGAGCCTTCAGAAAGATCTGCTCTATGAGATTGCCAGGCACAGAGGTGAGACTGATTGGCCTGTAGTTTCCCGGGTCTTTTTTCTCTTTTCAAGAATGGGGGTTATGTTTCCATTTTCCATTCAATGGGAACTTCACTGGACTGCCAAGACTTCTCAGATATAATGGAAAGCAGTTTAGCAACTTCATCTGCCAGTTCACTCAAAACCCACAAGTGGATCTCATCAGCTCCCATGGACTCGGTCTGCCATCCCATCATGGGTTTCCTCACATTTTCAATTTTTAGTTATCATGCATGACATAGTTTGGAGGCAGAACAATACAGTTTTCATCCAGCATAAATTTAATTACTACCTTAAGTTCAAACCTTTTACAAAAATTCATACACAGTCCCACTGAGCTGTTATCTTGCTGATGTTCCAGATCATTGAATCATGGAAGCCTGTATCTACCTTTAAATCCTGGGCTGCATCAAAAGAAGTGTGACCAGTAGGTCAAGGGAGGCAATTTTCCCCCACTACTTCACTCTGCTGAGATCCCACCTCGAGTACTGAGTCTGACTTTGGGGCTTCCAGCAGAAGGAGGACATGGACCAGTTGGTGTGAGTCCATAGAGGGCCATGAGAATGATCAGGGGAATGGAGCACCTCTCCTATAAAGAGAGGCTGAGAGAGCTGGGACTGATCGGCCTGAAGAAGAGAAACTTCCACGGAGTCCTTATAGCAGCCTTCCAGTACCTAAAGGGGGCCTCCAAGAAAGCCGGAGAGGGACTTTTTAGAAAGGTGTGTAGTGATAGGCCTGAGGGTAATGTTTTTAAACTGAAAGAGGATAGATTTAGAGTAGATGTAAAGAAGTTCTTCACTGTGAGGATGATGAGACACTGGAACAGGTTGCCCAGAGAAGTTGTGGATGCCCCCTCCCAAGTGTTCAAGGCCAGGATGGATGGGTCTTTGAGCAAGCTGACCTAGTGGAAGATGACTCTACCTATGGTGGGAGGGTTATAATGAGATGATCTTTAAGGTCACTTCCAACCCAATGTCTACGAGTCTATGATTCTAGGATAGAGGCAATGTGCACAGAGTCCTCCAAATCCCGCACATGGTTGTTGTAGTATTCTAACAAAAAATAACAGTCCATTACCTTGAATTACCAGAAACTATTTCCAGAATGATCTGTATAAAAATATTTTTTCGGTGAGCCTTTCATATCCAGGGTTTGAAGTAAAATCAAGTTTCAGACAAAATCTTTGAAAAGCAAAGGTCCTTTAATTTAGCGTACTTGTACGCAGGAAAGAAAAATAGTTTAAAAATTGTCTTTGTCTAAAGGAAAGTGTCTCTGTTCTTTGCTATATATTATTATTGAAGGAGATATCTGCTTTTGAGATGATAAGGAAAGAATAAATGTGTTTTTTCATGTAAAATTCCTAACACGTACACTAGGAAATTCCAAAGATTAATTTTCACAGCTTACCTTTATAACACCTACCCAAATACCACCATAAGGAAAACCTACTATTTACTTAATTAGAGCAAATACAATTTACTTTTTACGATGTGTATTCTGCTCAGGCAATATCTTCTTAATTCATTTTCACTATTACATCAAATTAATCACAGCGGTGCTTTGATAAGCTTGAAGCTTGTGACCTCCTAATACTTGAATTTCTTATTCAGTTTTCCTTTTCTATTTATTTTCAACATAGCCACCAAAAGAAGTGCAGCAGATGGTTCACACTGCTCTTTTTTCTGGACACATTCACACTCAAACCACCATACCTAAGGATTATCTATTCTCCTCAAAAATAAACCAGTCCTACCATGTCAGATAACTAAGCTTTCAGTAGCTTCCACATGTATATAAACATGAAAAAATCCCAAAATCCTAAACTCAAAGTTATCTTGAAAAGTAAAGTTAAAACATTTCATTCTAACACAAATGACCAGTGACTGATATTTTGACAAATGCCCTTGGAAAGTTTCAACTTAAATGAAATCTTGTTGTCTGTTACAAATAGGAGCCATTAGAAGATGTTCAACCATCTTTGTTCTCAGCTCGAGGCTCTCCAGTATGTTGTCTGCAATGCAGATGATGATGATTTGTCATTAGACATCGAGCTGATGCAAAAGCTTGCGGCAAAGATTTTCCTTCAGACTCCCTTGAAAATCAAGGGAGAGAAACAAGCATTCCTAGGCTGGGATGCCTTCTCAGAGCATTAACATCTGAAGAGGATAATATTAAAAGAATATATTTTTTGCAGCAAGCTGCATGACTGGAGTAATTATTTCAGACCAGATATTAACATCAGAGACATGCAGACTGAGGTTCACAAACAGATTAAATAAATAAATAAACAAAATATTCCAGTCAGTGCTGGTCTCAATTTTTTAGAGTTATAACTAGTAAAACTTTTATATATTCTTTTTCTTCTGCTTGAATCATTTAACGTGCTTTATATTTGAAAGTTCCCTGAAAAGACTGAAACATCTGCTTTCAGTCATCAGTTGTCATTATTTGGCCCTCTCACAGCTTCTTCATGCAGCCTTCATGCAGTCTACAGTGACTGAAAAAAATGGCTTTGAAGCTATACTGTCACCAAGATGTGAGGATGGCTCTATCAGCTCAGAGGATCATTTGACTGGATGCAGTGCTGACAGCCAATGATAAGAAAGAGAAACCAGGAAGGGTGTGTGCAGAGGTGAGTCTGTCCCTTAACATCTTCCTTATCCCCTCTCCAGTCTTGGGCACTCCATAGATTAGGGCCGCCTTCAGGCTAATATCGACCAGAAAGTCAACATCAATCACCAACGAATTTCTCAACTTCCTTTTCCTTTCCCCACTTATTTTATATACTTTCGGCCTCCATCGCAATATTTAACCATGACTTTGACAAACTCATGTATTTCATTCTTTGAAAGCTCAAGGATATGTTCTCTGGGACAGTAAGTTAGAGTTGTGCTTGAGACAGTACATTGAATTTCTTAGGAAGTGTGCACCTGTGTTAATGGTTTGATTTCAACTTACCTCCTTACTGCCTTGGAGAGCACCTGTGACCCCTACAGTTACACATGATATAGCTTAACATGTGTGGGACTGAGGACTGTTTCAGCTCAAGGAAATTACTAGGGTAATGATTTAAAGTTGAGGAATGAGTTCATCTGCAGCTGTAAATCAGTATTGCCCTATTAGTTTTAGGGAAAACTTAGACATTCATGTTTATACATTTTTCTTGTCATAGATTTTTTCAAAGTATTCCTCAATTTTGCCTTACTGTAGCTGGAAAACATTCTACACATTTTTTCTCTTTGGGCTTGTTTAGTGCCTTTTTACAGTATTTTAGGAGATTCCTGTGGGAGTTTCAATGATATATGATAAAATGTAAACAGCTTTATGTATTGGATATAAAAATTCATCTATACTTCAATGCACATTGTGTTATGTACCTATCAAGGGGGCTGTAGGGCACTGCACATTGGAGCAAGACCAGTATATTGCGAGTGACTTGAAAGCAATAGTGCTATCAAATTTGCACACATGAGCCACCACGATATTATTTCGCCTTTAGTTGCCTGGTCTCAGACACAGGCTAGCATTGTGACAAAGAGTCTTTTGTCTTCAAGGCCCTATTCTGAATGCAATGTAAATTGGTAGCTAATAAAGTAGGTACCCAGCTGCTGGCACTCACTGGCTTGTACAAAATTGATTGCATGCTGTCACATATTTTTAATGATGTAGTGTGTAAACATCATGCTGCCTGATACTATTCTGTCAACATTTGTGTCTGATTGACCGTGAAACCATTTTAAAATACTTTGCAACAGAGCTTAAGGCAAGAAGAGACCAAGAGAAGAACTACAGTGACCTCCTCCGTGTCCCAGATGTTTGCATTCCAGTTAGTTATCCTCGTATTAAGTGATCCAAGAGACGTCAGGGGTGCCCTGTGCCAAACACAGTCGGTTCCAGTCAGCTCCAATAGACCCACCACAGGGCACAGTTGAACTCAGCAGCCAAGATTGTGGTGCCTCTGGGAAAGTGTACTTAGGAAAAGGCAAAATGCTATTTGGAAGAAGAGAGTGAGGAAAAATGTGAGAGAAATAGCCCTGCAGACACTAAGGTCAAAGGAGAAGTAAGGGTGAAGAGGTGCTCTAGGTGCCAGACCACAGATTTCCCCACGATCTCTGGAGAAGACCACAATGATGCAGATTGTCCCCCCAAAGCCCATGGAGGTCCACAGTAGAGCAGATATCCTCCTTCAAGCCATGGAGAACTCCATGCCAGAGCAGGTGAATGTGTCCTGAAGTAAGTTACAACCTGTGGAGGGCCCACACAGCATCAGGCTCCTAGTGGAAACTGCAGCCCATGGAGAGGAGCCCACACAGGAGCAGTATATCAGGCAAGGCTTCTGATGCTGTGAGGGATCCACACTGGAGGAGGGGGAAAGTTTGAGGGGGAATGAGCAGGATAGAGGAGCTGTTATGGACTAGCCACAAACCTCGTTCCCCATCTCCCTCCACCACTCAGGATAGGGGGATTATAGGAATCAGGAATGGTGACTGAAGTTAAGCCTGGAAAAAGGAAAGGAAAATGGCTATAGGTTATCTCTTTTAAAAAAAATCCAAACCAACCACAGCCATTCATATATTGTGTGTATTAAACCAACTGTTTACAGAAATCAAATTTAGTTTTAAAGAATCCAAACAGTGTCCTTCCACCATCACCCCAGGAAGGTGTTTCAAGGGTTCCCTACCCTTATTAGCAGGAAATTGTACGTTATTCTTAGAGTAAATGTGTCAAGAATCAACTTTGAGACACTGAGTCCTGGAAGATTTTGCAAATTAGACTGAAATATGTAACACTTGCTTTCTACCTACCAGTGACTAAGTACAGTGACTGATTTGCCTTAGTATTCTCTTTGATTAAAAGAAAAGTACCCACCATAAACCACTGAAGCTTCACAGCAAAACACTTTTTCTCCCAGACTCTTAATTACTATGTAGTCTTTTCCTGAACTCTGAAGTACTCCACACCCTTTGACAAGTCAAGTCATCAGGACAAGCCCAGCAGCATCTTACTAATGATGTGTTTACAGGCAAGAACATAGTGCTTCAACAGAATTTCTGTTTTTGTAAGTCCAGAAAATTGTACCAGTCGTATCTAACCCAGCACTGCACAGTCATTTATCTAAAATATAAATGTTTGGTTCCCAGGAGAAAGTCTCCAAACTCTTGACTCTACTTGCATTCTTGATTTTCATGTGATACTTGTATTTGCTTGTAGTTATTGATATTGTATGGAGTGACCCACTTAAAGTGTTAGAGAGAAGTGCCTTATATCTCTGTAATGAAGTAGGAAGAAAATAAGAAGTGCGAGGGGACATTTTTTCTTTGTTGCTTTTTTCTTTTTTTTTTTTTTGAGCTACATGAACATCTGCTACTATCCTGGAATGAGTCATGACTTTAAAAGCATAATTCTACAGCACATAGTGCAACTTTATTCACAAAATTTAAGTGGGTGTGTGATTCCTATGTAAAACATCTGAGCTATTTTTATTATACATAAATGCTTATTTGCCTCAACTTGCACAGCTTCTCTTCATTCCTAAGCTGATCCTAGCACTGTAGAGAAGCAAGTGAAGGCATCTTTGAAAAAGAAATAGGGAAGCAGGGCTGCCACCTTGCTCTAGGGGTGCACCAAGCACAGGGAACTGAAGCTGGGGCTGAGTGGCACTTAGTCCCACGTGCTTCCACTGTATCTGCAGGTGATGCATGACTCACTCTCACAGGACCATCAAGTGACTGCCAGAATTAGCATCCCGGCTGCAGTTTTGAAAAGATGGGCCCTCTTGGCTGAGATACTTTATATCGCATCCTAGGATTCTTTACAAAGTAATATTTTTATTGGCCTTAGTAAATCACCCATTGACAATGTCTGTTTTTTTCAAGTACAAAAAACCCACTTTTTTTCCCCTCTCAAACTTCTGATAAGAATCTGTAGGTTTCCTGCACACAAATGAAGTGAAACTCATACAAATAAGGGATGTTTCAGGCTGAGGTTCAAGAAGCAGTGATACTGGAAGAGCTGGATTTGCCTTATTTTTGGTTTTACCCCTGTTGGCTTACAGAACTTAAAATTCATCTTAAGAGAAACAGCCAAATCCTCAGTCCATCAAGAAAACCAGCCAGGCTTGTCCTAACAGGAAACACTGACCTTTGTCTCAGCTGATTTTGATTTTTAGAATACTGTTTACTACACTACAGCAGAGAGCACTCTGGCTTTACAAGCAGGTACTTTACAGATTTATTCAGGTGACAAATACCACAGCATGATTTTATCAGGATGATAAAAGAAATATGTTTACTTTCCTCTGATGTAATTTCAGGTTTACTTTAAAGCACTGCAAAGGTTAATTGAAACAACACAAGTATTTGTGCTTCACTTATGTTTCACTCAGATACTGATTTTAATATAAATTACAGGAAAGTACGTTCTGGACAATTTCACAATGTGAGTTGTGGAGAACTGTTTTAGGTGGATATGATCTCCTGATCCTAGTATTTCTGCATGATATCACCTGTGTAACTGTTGACTTAAACTATTGAGCACCAACGCTTTCTAAAAATAGCTGAAACTACTCAGACAGACTGTAGGTATTTAGGAAAATGGCAACTCACCTGCACAATGCAGTTCATGCTAATTCAAAACCCTACTGTATTTTCATGTATAAACTATTCTGTCCAGTTATTATCGTGGTTGAGTAAATTTGCAGGTTTTCAAGCCTTGCAACAGCAATAACCAAAGTCTAAAGAGAGACAGGTTATTCCTTACATTTAAACTCTTGTTACATTTTCCAATCAGGAGAGCTCAAGGCTATATCCTGACTTGTGAGTCACTGAAAATATATCAGAAATTGTCAGGGGAAAAAAAAAAGGAAGGAAGGGCGGAAGGAAAGGCAGAAGGGCAGAAGGGAAGGCAGAAGGAAGAAAGGAAAGAAAGGAAAGAAAGAAAGGAAAGAAAGAAAGGAA
>VWZK01018992.1:26010-41356 GCA_013396935.1 Baryphthengus martii
AAAGCAAGAAAGCAAGAAAGAAAGCAAGAAGGAAAGAAAGAAAAGAATTTTTTTTATATCACAGGTAATTACTAAGCAAAATGGATCATCTCTGCCTTCTGAAGCCAAGTGTTTGCTCTCTAGTTCTTAAATAGCTTGCATGTTTTCAATTAATTATGTTTGGATTGGAAGAATCTTACCTCAAATGTCAACTTTTCCCTTTTGCATTAGCAGATTTTTAATGCTTTAGTGATACTGCCAAGAAAACTTGACAAAAATGATTATAAGGTAACCTAAAATGGCCCGGTTCATTAGCCTTTCTGGATGTGAAGTATTCTTTTCCATAGGCAACCTCTAACAACATAGACACAGTGTGCATGGAAAGAACTGGAAATATCAATTAGAAATACACTAAACAGATCTCAGCATTTCTAATAAAATACCATATTTATTCCACTGGCAGAGCCTATATTTTCTGGCCCAAATTACCTTAATGGCACCCGATCAGAAGAGTTTCCCAAAGTCTGGTGTAACATAGAGTGAGTGACCTAGTGCTATGCAGATATAATATTGTTCATTCTCCTTCCTTAAATTATTTGCAAATACTTGGTAATCTGTGAAAGGGAAAGAAAGTTGGCAACATTTTAGAGTGTTTCAAGCCATCTTTGTAATATGATCATGTCTCAACAAGCAAGGTAAAAAAAGAAAAAATTTACTTGAGCATCCCATAAACCTAACAAAGCTTCTATCTATTCTCAGTAATGCAGGAAAGAAAAGGTATTTTACATAAAGCTGTATGCCCTAGCTGTGACAAGATGATGCAAGTTCATGGCTCAGAACCAAAAAGTGTGTTTACCAAGGCCATTCTCTATTATGTCCATCTAATAAAACCAAAGAGATTAAAAATGTACTCAACCTTTCCTGAGAAATAATCATAAATTCTTTTTCTTGTACAGTCATTTTCCTCAAGAGAGATTTTTCCTCCTACTCTTTGAGGAAAAAAAAATAATAAAAAAGTGAAAAGTATTTAACTTCAAACAAATCAGGAATTGGTAATTTTTGGATGAGAAAATCATCTCATCGAAATCATCTTGATGCATGGTTTACAGTGGTTCTGTGGTGATTTTTACCAAGTATAGATTTGGCCCGTAAACGTATCGCACACATTTAAGGCTCGTGTCAAGCACAATCTTGTCAGTGGTATGTTTTATCACAAATAAATCTACTATTAATTACCCCACATAGGGACTCAAAACCAGAATTTTATTTACCCCAGTTTAAGGATGTTGATTATAACACATGTAGCCTTAAATTACCAGTGTTGGCTTCCTCTAGGGGGGAATCCTCTTCCTGTGTTGAATTTCCCAGCGAGTGGTCAGCAGGGTGCTTGAGATCAATCGTGTTCTGCACAAAGAAGGAGGTTGTGTCTGGCAGAGTCTTCTCTGGGAGCACTCCAAACCTTGGAGCTTACTCCTCTCCTTCCCTCAGTCCAAAATAGCCTGAATTTGGAGACCTTCCAGGGCTGCTACAAAAAGCATGTTTGGTAGGGGGGAGATGGAAAAGGCTGAAGATATATTTGCTACAACAAAGAAGGGGCAGAAAAGAGCTCGTGTGAATAGCTAGCTAACTGAGCTTTTATTCACTGATTCTCTTGTTGCCAAGTCTGCGTCACATTGCTCATGCTGTTTTCAGGTTTTCAAATATTGGAAAGAGGACTTCTTAGTTGTTCTTAAAATTAAAAGTGTGGTAATCAACTGTGGAAATTTGTGGGTATGAAATAAGAAATTCCTACCATGCATATTACTCACAATTTTTGTGGTTCCTAATGCATGAAAAAAATGCTTGAAGACTTTTAAAGTTATTATTATGGAAGTATAGTCACACACAAATAAATTTCCTACTGCAAGCTGCAACAATACTGAACAACACAGTCGTCAACCAGATTCAGGATTTTTTGGTTCTTTATGGAGCAAATTTACTGGAATCATTTTATAAATCTCATGACAAAAAAAATCTTGCTGTGTTTGTCTGCTCTGTTGCGTAAATGTTGATGTTGAGTGCCATGTGAAAATAATGTCTCAAGGAATACTACTGAGCTTGCAGATTCTTCTCCAGAAAAGGATTTCCCTTTGGTCGCATTACTAAGCATTTTGCAGATACCTCAAATGCCATCAGACATTTCAAATAACAGTAAATATGTAAGCTGAGGTACCTGAATTCCTGCCTCTGACAGGTGGTGAGCTAAAAGTCTGTTGGGAGTCCAATGATAGAACAGAGTTAATTGACTTTTATAGGAATTTAGCCACTTCTAGTTGCCAGTAGCTATACTTAGGTATCTTAATCTGGAGCTGAATCTTACATTTGAGATAAGAAATTATTTGGGGAATTTGTCAAAGAAATGACAAACTGAGTAGACACCAATGGGATTTTTCTTCATTCTCCTCTGCACTTTTCTTGAGTTTACCTGGTTGGAAAAATTACATTAGCTCTACAATGAGCATACTTCAAATCAGAATACCTTTTCCAAATGACCTTTTCAGCAGCTTGTTTCGAAAATGTGGTAAATGCTACTCCAGAAAAAAAAAAAAAATCAACCGTTGAGAGAAGCAAGATATCACAGTTACTGTCAGTACGTGTTCTATCACTTTTCTATTGGCAATAGTGAATGTATTTGCTTTCTTGAATCTATGAAGAACTGAGTCCTCATCTCTGAATGTTGGCACATGCACATGTCTTCTAAGTAAAGACTCACGTTTTGACATTCCATGAGGCATTGCATGGTCATGTGCTGCCATGTCCTGTGACATTGGTGTGATATCTTTCAGAGTTTCTGCTGTATTTATTAGGAAATTGTTGAACCAACCATGACACAAAAGAAGAAAAACAGAGCTTGCATTTAGCCGCATTGCCTCACTGTGTACTTCCAAATAGAGAACACACTGAAAGATACAGTCGTTTTGAAGAAGCGAACATCGAAATTGTTAAATAGGCTTTAGTATGTATTCAGCACAAACGAGACTTAAGCTGGAATGAGAGTCAATCAGTCAATACACTAACACTAGGAAGAAACAGTGGTCTACTCAATTTCCTTGGAGCTGGTAGAAATCCTGACATTTATTATTAATTCCAACACTACAATTGTAGATGACTTACTCAGCTGTACCCAGGATTAGATTTTCATACTTCACTACTAATTTTGGGTACTTTATATTTGTGCACACTTTTGTGTGCTGGGTTTAGCTTTCCATAATACCATCTATCTACAGTCCCTACTGAAGTTAGTGGGTCAGAGGATACTGAGCATCTATGAAAATCATATCCAAATTTTTCATATTTGGAAGGTGGAAAAGTACTGAAGTTGTTCTACCTATTATAAAATGTATATCTTAAATGTTCTTCTTGGATTCAATTTGTAAATCAGGGAGATAGGTAGGAATTATAATGAGGGATATGTAAGCATTTAGGCAGAATATAGCAGCTATGAAACACTCGTTAGCCTGGAAGAATCCTAGTACCTCAGTGCTATGCAATAGTCAATAGATGACAGGTTATGTAGGGTGCTTAGGAAGAGAAAAACAGACAATGGAAGCATGAAATATCACCGTTTATTCAGGTATAATTCTTCAGTGAAAGATGGATCTATGGGAAGTTAGCGAGATGCACAGTTTTCATCAGAGTAGAGTATATGCATATTACACAATAAATTTTAAATGCGACCAGTAATAAAGCCATTCAAACAAACTGCTACGGGAAAAGATGGATTTGCAGTCCCTCAGGCTGGATTTCCTCTCCCTAAATTAAGTACCAAAGATGTAATTACAAGCTCTCCCAAACTGCATTAGTCATTTGCCCAGGATCAGCCAGCTTATGCTTTCCTAAGGTAAAAGGACAACACTCTAGAGATATAGGACCTACTCCAAGCAGTATACGTTTTCTGTATGCACCTAGACACAAGGCAGGTTGATTTTGTTGTAGTTGTGCCTGCAGTATGTATACTTACTGTATAGTTCACTGTATCTCTTCTCCATGACTCTGAGTCCACACAGACACCCTTTGGTGTTGCTGTCATGCCCTGCTGCTACAAAGAGGCTTTGGAGGCACAACATTTTTCTACCCCTGTGTGTAACATCAGGCCAAGGAAACCTGAAGGGCATTCAGACTGTTCTCATGAACACAGAAAGCAAATTTATTCCCATCTTTTAAAAATGGTTACTTTCTACCCCTTTACTCCTTTCAAATTGAATTGCAACCTCTGTCTTCCAGCCAGTCATCTCTGGCCCATCGCTGTCTCTTTAACAGACTGCTTCAGCCGGGGCTTCCTGTATTTTGGAATACATGAGTCTTTCATTTCTTCCTCATCTCTGGCTCCAGAATATTACCTCTGCTAAAGCTAAGATTTGGAATATCAGGGGTTTCTGAGTGGATTAAACAGGGCAAAAGAAAAAGCAGACTAGTCTCTATTCAAGTACACAACAGAGGAAAGATGTCTCTTCCAAAATTGAGTTGTGATCTCCAGCCCACAGTCATAAAACAAGAGAGTGCCAGGAAAGCAGTATTCTGATCACCCAAGCACTCACTCCGAAGTGTAGGACTATTTGTGCTTTCCTCAGATACAAAGTTAGCAGAAATAAAGCCCATCAATTCTTCAATTAGCAAGCTGAGAAGAGGTGAAATCATAATTTAGAGGAAAGAGGTGTTGGGGAACGGGACCTAATCCTGCATGATCTTTAACTTCAAAAAAATGTGTGGGCAAGTACAAAACCCCACTCTCCTCATATACTAAAAAATTCAGAAGTCTTTAGGAGCCTGTATCAAATTTTGCTCACTTCTGTACAAATGCAATTTTTTTTAATGGAGGGATGGCACAGTTCTATATATAACATCATTTTGAGTGATTTTTAATCTTTGGAGATGGATGCTTAAGCAGGTATCCCTCAAGTGAAAGACATATTTTTTTCCCATATATAAATTGCTGCAGAAGTAATGAACACCTCAGCAGCTGGATCAGGACACAATGAGCACTGTGTCTACGTTGCAAAAAGAGAGAATATCACCTTCCAATAATATTTACATAAAATCCTTTTACTTCTCCAACTAAAAGCTGAGCACATAATACCAGAGATTTTCTACTGACATTTTTAAAGACTGATTTAATTAGCTTTAGTTATGTTCATGCTCCTTTTGGATTTACTTTCTGTGAATATGTAATTGATTGCATCTCATGTTCATGGGAAGTGGATTTCAAAGTTACATTGGTAAGTAATTTCAAAAGCCAAACTTCAATATAAGGTAAGAAGGCATTGAGACTGGAAGTCTGTGCATGCTCATCTAACGAGGGAACAGGACAAGTACTTTGTGTCTTATCAGCACTGTCATGTAATCTAATCATCATCACTTGAATTTGTAAAGTTGTGATCCATCACGGACCACATTCAAGGATCATTATAGAATAGATTGGAGTTACAGATAATTTGGAAATAAATTATCTACTCACAGATGTCCTCTAAACATAAAATAGAGCTAAATTCTTTAGAAAAGGTTAATCTTAAGAATTATTAATTTACCTCCTTTTGAGGATGGATTACAGTCTGTTAAAATCCACCTATACTTCCCTGTGCAATATAAATATCTAGGAACACTGAGATAAATGACAGCTAGAAGAAATTCCTCTTGGATGTAACTGTAATAGAACCTTGATCTAAACTCTTGTTTGAAACAGTTCATTTTTCATACTAAGACAGACTCTTAAATCTAGACTGACATTTCAAATTTAGGCAGGGGATTTCTGCAAATCCAAACATTAGTTCAGTGCCACAGTCATTCCTATTTGGCATCAGACCAGGTCTTGTTTCTACTATTTTTGAAATCACAGACAAAACCACAGGCAACTGGATCCCTCCTAGGAAAAAAATTGGATAAAAAGTAAGAAGAGTTTAATATTCTTCCATCCTTTAGTCCCAAAAAGAACATTATTTTTATTTCTGTTCTCTTCATTTTCACCATACAATGGTTGTAGTACTTAGAAAGAAAAAAAGGAAATATATGTTTTTACTACTTAGATACAGTATTGCCCTAAATACTCAAAATATTTTAATTATATTGAAAATGTTAATTTTAAAAAAAGCCAAGGGAAGCAGCATTCCTCTTCTCTCTTTTCAAGATTAAAAAAAAAGTGACTGTTTCAAAGAGAGTGATACAGGGAAGAATCCCTCATTAAACCAGTGGCAGTTGGAGTTGAAATGTAGCTAGCAGTGACACACATGTCATTATCTCCTGAAATATTTTTCATAGTATTATCTTCCTATATCCCCAACATTGTTTTTAATACAAAATGTCCTAACACTCTTTCTGCAACTAATTATGATCCCTGTAGTTTTCAATTCTGCTAAACAAACAAAATATCTTCTATGAGTCTGAAGGAGTAAACTGGATTCCGTCCAGAAAAGAGAGCTGGGGAGGTGGGTGAGGGGATAGAAGTCTGCAAAATTACAGTGGCTTGGGCAGGGTGAATAGAGCTTGACTGCTCATTCTTTCTTCCAATAAAAAGAGTCCAGGATAGAAAAGAAAAGAAATAAGATTCAAAGAAAACAAAATGTCTGACACCAGATACCTGGCCATCAGAACTCCTTGCCAAAGGATGCTGTGGGTGCAAAGTTTATGGAAGGCTGAAGACAGGCTGGACAAACAAAAAGGCATTCTCTAATGGCCACTGAATCCCCAAAACCCACACATAACTCAGGAAATGCCCTGAGCTGAAAATAGCTGAAGCCTAGGAGAGGACTTTTCTGTACTTTTCTTATCCTCTCCTTGCACAGCTGCAGTCTGCTGCTGGAGATACAGACTGGGCTACCTGTACAGTTGCTGAGTCAGCATGGGCCTGCTTATTTTCTCACACAGGTACATGAATAACACTATGCCTATTAGTAACGAGGGACTTTAATAAGTTCTTTTCACTGCGGATTTTTAATTAATTAATGCCGTTTTAAAAAAATTTAGACTTCAAGATATCCATTTAGGTATGAAATTATATTTAAAATGTGTCATAATCTGCAGAACTAGGCTCCAGAACTGTAAGATTTGCTATTGCTGTATTTTCTTTTTTTTGAGTAAATGAATGTATGAATGAATAAACTAGTTGACATTAACAGCTTCTTTAAATCTAACTAGTACACAGAGTAGTTTTTACAACATTAAAGAATAATTCTGTTCTTTAAATATATTTTAAAGCTCAGAATTCAAAAGACTTATTGATCCTTGGAAACAAATTCTACAGAAATTTTAATCCGTGCCACTTAGCACAAATTATAAATAAACTACTTGATATTTGAAATTGATAAACTGACCTCCGAATAATCTCTAATATTCATAACATCTGAACTGTTACCTTCAATGAAGATTGCCAATTGCAGATGGATGAAAATAATACTTTACATTTTCTAAAGTTCAAATCTGCGAGAGGTCAAGCCCAAATATCAATACGTAACTTTCCACTAATTTTCTGTGTTGGACCACTTGGCTAAATCACCTATGAAGGCCTGTAGGGCACCTGAATAAGGAATGGTCCTTTCAATCCCTCTTAGGCTGCTACTATCCACACTGATTCATTAACTTTAAAAGCTGCTGACATTTGTCTGCCTGGTGTTTTCATTGCTGATCCTAAAGCACATCAAAATAAAGTTGCTTTGTTTTGCTTTGTGATTACTAAACTCTCACTGAGACAACGGACCTGATTAACCTGTCAAGAAATGTCAAGTTGACATGATTATAAGTAGCTTCAGACAAATGATGTAAACACAGAGGCTATTTAGCTCCATCCTCAAAATAGCAAATTTCCCCTGGGTAAATCAGAGCTAAATTTGTCAAGCGGTCAGATGCCTTTTTTACCAAATCATGCCCTCCTTTTCTTGCTTTTCAAATGCAGAAACTGCTCATACATATACATCAGCCACAGCACAATTTGTTGTGCCTTTATGCCATGCACTCCAGGTTTGTATTGTTGTTTCTGTAGCCTAGAATGGGAGTCATAGACTCTTGGAAAGAACTGATAATTTTTCTGCTGTCCAGGTGATTCTCATACCTTTGAATGAATGCATACATTATACAATAATGATCCCACCTTTCCAATTATGCATGATGTGCTTGTTACCAGATCTACATGGCTCAGATTGGTTCTACATGTATTAGAAACTATGCTATAGTCACTGAGACCGTATCATTACTACAGACTTCTTCACCTCCAAATAACAAATTAAGTTGTATATTATCCACTAGATATACTCCTTTGTGGATATGTATATTTGGAATCTATTGGATTTTAGAATAAAAACAAAGTGCTAGATTTAAAAAAGTGGCCCAAAGCAGGTCTTTAACAGTAGTTAGTGACCCGAATCCCAAACCACTATCCTAAAAACCTGTACTCAAGCAGCAATTCCATTAAGTATCCCAGCCTTTAGATGTATACACTTCATAGCTGTCCCTCCCTTTGACAGTAAATACTTAGCTTGTACCTATTCTCTGATCTGCCCAAGTGTGGGCAGCTTAGCCCTTAACTCCTTAGCCAGTCAGTATTCAAAGACAGGGCATGCTTTTGCAAATGTGGAGTCTCATCTGTTAGGGACAGACCACCAAAAATTTAATGAGGAACTTTTCTTTTTTTTTTTTTTTTTTCTTTCGGTAGAATTCATAGAGGAGGAAGTTGGAGGATGTTAAACACCTTTTACCTTTTAGCTTAGTAATTAGAGTATTCATACAGGAAAATGCTTTTCTTTTCCTGAGAGGATTTAGATCCCCGTTTTCTTGTGCCTTAAGCTACAATTTGGTAGGCAGAGCACTATCATGTAAAAGCTGGTGCACTCTGAAGACCAGATGTCTGATGAACAGAGAGAATGACTGTTTAAACCAATAGTTATACTGGTTTCTTTTGAGAAGATATGTGGGTTTTTGGTCTCTGTTCCCATTGCCCATCTAGCTTTATATTTCAAATCTGTCTAATATTAAATACATTAAAACCCTTAAATTCTAAAACCAGAATCTAGCTTACATTTCCAGCCTTGACACCCCATGCTGTGTTGTTCCCTTTTATCCTGATCAGTCTTGAACTGCTTTCTAAATAATTCAACTTGAGGAAAAGGCACCATTTCAGGAGAAAAAGAGTGAGTTCTTTCACATGTTGCTAGCAGTGATGCTATTGTCTAAGGTTTGATGTGGCTGAAAACTCTCTCTGTTCCAAGGATGCTAAGATCAGAGCACTGGTGGAAGAATGTCCACAGATACACAGATCTTAAGTAGAAAAGGTAATTGTTGCTCTTCCTGATGTGTTTCCCAAAGCCTTCCCCATGTCTTCCTTTCTGTTTCCATCCCCTCTTACCTCAGTAATCAAGTTCTTGCAGAGAGGAGGGAATCTTGCTCTCCATGGGACACCAGGTGGTAGCCGTCCACTCCTTTAGCAGGTGCCAGCACCTCCGTGCAGCCCTAAGCAAGATATTTGATCAAGATTTCACCATATCACCAATACCTGGGTTTCCCATCAGCTTGTTTCAGAAATCTCTCTGCCCAAGGTGATGTCGCATTAGATGTTTCCTGCACTCTGTCTAGAGCTGAGCTTCCTATCTGGGTTGTAATTTATGAAGAAGAAGACAAGAACATCAGAGCTGGCACAACAACTGGCAGGATATGAGTCATATCAAAGAGATCGTTCTTTGTCTGTAGGTGCCTGGAACAGATTTAGGGGCTGGATATAAACTCAGAATTAGAACGGACCCATCAGAGAAATAAGCCTGGGACCTGCTGAGCTGAATAGAGTTTTTTTAATTCACTGGGCAAAATGTTTACTGACGCTGAAGTCACTTGAATCCGAGAGCAAAGAAGGGCCTTATTTTGCTCTTAAACTTTTGTTGTATGTTCACTGGAGTTGTGCATAGAACCGAAATAGTGCCCACTTTATAGGACTGATTTTAGATTTATATCTTATTTTGTTAGTGGTCCTAAGTGGCTTGAAACATGCTTTTAACCTCATTGAGTGGTTTACTCCATTGACTAAAGACAGAAAACCAACTGAAACTTCAGGGCTGATACTAAGATTGAAGATGCATTTTAGTCTCAGTCTAATCCCAAAATAAGTAAGAATTTGGAGGACAGAAACCACCACCATGCAACCGGAGCCATTGCAAAAAGTCTAAGCTGAGAAGCTAGGTACAGTCATAAGCCCTGTGGCTCAGAAATGGCCCTTCTCAGACCTGCTGCACTGTGGCTGTTTAGCAGCTTATCCATATGATATTTTCTGAGTTTTAAATTACGCTGCAAATGTTTGGCTGTTGTTAACACTATAGTGAAACCATATCAGTAAGCCCTAGTAAAGAGGCAAGTTATGCTGCTGTCTCTACACCATGGACTTACACCATTAGGGTCAGGGATGGCTTGTATCATACCAACAGACCATCTATTTTAAGATGATTGTAAATACATATTGCACTAAGAAACAGCATTCAGAAAGGTATGTTCTCTTAAACATAGCCTAAAGGAAGAAATCCATCTTTCTGTTCGCAATGTCTTCCAATGGTCAGCTGCTCTTTATCTTCAAGGTGAACTGAAAAGACACAGTTGTCCATATGAACATACTTTCTCATTAATTACAGTAGAATGTAGAAGAAACTACTCCTGTGGTATGTTTTCAATAAATTATGAACAGATATAAAATAAGAGGTCTACATTCCACTTCCAAGCTTATTAAAGGAGTTGCCTTGATTGAATTATATATGATACACAAAAATAATAATAAAAAAAATTATCTTTCAGCCGAATGTCACATATCTTATTGATAAATGTTATTTCCTAATTTTCTACAGGAAGACCAACTGGGGAATACTTAGATCAGAGCCTCCAGAGCCTGCTATAAAACAAGTCAAATGTATTTAAGATGATATGCCTTCTAAGGAGAATACAATCTATTATTTAGGCATTTCAGTTTCTTATGCTGAATCATCTTTGATATTTCTGCACAAACAATTAATTACTAAGTGCTGTATAAATATTGAAACAGTCACTTATGGAAATAAATCAATATAATATCTGTGTTTTCCCTCTCTTGGTGAGCCTAATTATAAGGGCTATGTTAAAATACCTTTAAGACCACATCTTTGTAACAGCAACTTATTATATGAAGTGACATCTAGGTCAAAGCCAAAAGAACTATTTTACAAAGAAAGCAAACTAGTATTTTCAATCACTGAAGAAAGAAGCAGCAGGCCTAACTGTGTGGGCTGCATGGGAAACTGAAAGAAAATAGTTCTGTATTGCATCACAGGCTGCAGTGTTAGCAAGGGGGAAGATGCCTACAAAGATTTCTCCCTTTGTGGACCACCTTGCTTATGTCTGCACTGGGATGTGTGTGTCATGCTGCATGAACAGTCTTGTAGAAGAGGAGCTGTATGTAGATCTAGGAAAGGAAACACAGAAGCTTTTTTCCTCCCAAAAAAATGCATTCTATATGTACCAGGCAAATACCAGCTTAGGGCCCGTGAGAAGTTAAATCTTGTAGAGGAAAAGTGCAGTATTTCTGCTTACCCTGACTGATCACCACGCTCAATACACTGATTCAGATCTCCAGTTTACATGAATCAGAGGAAGCCAATGAAGCTATATTGATTCACATAAGATGTTGTTGGTTTTTTTTAACGCACTGGTATTTCAGACTGTAACTATGATTTATAATAGAGCACAGTCTATGATAGATTCCTAAAACAAAAAGGAGGCAAGGCAATACCTTGAACCAGACTAAACTGAAATATGTGTAACCACATAACAGTAGCCAAAAGTAACACTTCATTATTGCAGTTGGAGTTACAGTTATTAAGTTTGCTCTTTTTCCTGTTTCTTTTATAACTTCACAATGATATGACAGTAAGGTCCTCTGGGAGAGTCAGGCTTACAAGAGAACACAGGCCTTTCCACATGTCTCAGCCTAGAACACTAGATACTGTGTTACAAAAACCTCAACTGCAAAGCTTAATCTGAGGGAAGTAGAGCTAAGGCTTCTGAATTTTTTCCTTTTGTGTCTCTTTCCATCAATACAAATCCAGAACTATAAAAAATTCTAATGATTTGAAAAATCTACAGCTGTGTGTAATTAGGCCATTCTGTTTTAATATATTCTCTCTACTGAGTTCCAGCTTTTTGATATTCAAGTGGAAGCAACATTAAGTTGAGAAATAGGAATTTCACTGAGAACGCTGTTTAAAATGCACATGTGAAATTATTGAGTATCAAAACATGGATTAGGCTAGCAGAATCTGATTGAATAATAGTAGAGGAATAATTTACCAGCTGAAAATTAAAAATTTTAAGTTTTCCTCAAGACATATTGTCCACTTGTGACTTTTTAATACATTTGACTCAAAAATATAGTCTTTAAGCTGTTAAAATGTAGTTCAACTAAAATGTTCCTAGTTCACAGAAGAAACCTGTGGATATTCAGTAAAATATTCAATTAGCCTCAGGTAACTTTTATCTGTTATATTGAGCCTGTATAAAAACTCACACAGCAAGTGGCTGAGTGATTTCATATCGTGAGGTTTTGAATTCATGAAGGCTAAATGGAATAGGGCACACTATTATAAGCAAGAAATTGTATTGGGCCAAAGCTCTGCAGGTAGCATGATGAAATGTGGAGGTAAAGAAGCAATGATATAATAAAAGAAACTTTAGAGTGGAGCAGTAAAGTGAATGGTATCAAACTGAGATACCTGATGGTATTTATCCAAGAACTAAGGAAAGACCTGGAATGTGGAACTGTTGAACTACTAACCACAGCATGTAATTTACAGCTTAAATCACCAGAAGGATCAAAGCAGTAATGATAACAACAATTCTTATAAAAACTTTCAGGTATGATCCTGTAAACTATGAGACAGTCTGACAGCTAAGCTAGATAAACTGGCAAAAAAAAACCAATCAACCAACCAAAAAAAAACAAAATCCAAGCCAATAAATAACAGAAATAGAAGATAAATTTTACCTATTCAGGCTTAACCTTTGGAAGAAAAATAATACCTCACAGGATATCTTTGAAGGACCCAAGAACATAATTCTGTTGGTAAAACCACTTGAATATTCAGAAAACTGTCTGTGAAGACCTTCATGAAAGTATTAAAGAGATGCAATTACCATCAGGTAAGAACTAAGGTAGATCAAAGATCGAAAAGGAAGATAAGAACAAATAATTTCACAATGCAGGCAGATCTGCAGAGGTATCCATGAGGACACTACTTCTGAGTATAGCAAAGTGCAAATAGTGTCAGTGAGACACAGTTGGAGCAGTTCTTCTTGAAGCATTTTGCAAAGTACTGAAAAGTGTATAATAATATTGAGGATCTGAATGATAGATGGCAGATGAAATTCACAGTTGTTGCACATGGAGTCATGAGCAAGGGGGTAAAGCCCCTTCGGGATACACACACATTGATGGACCCTTATTTAATCACTGCTAATCAGTAAAAGGATCTGTGAGACACCACTGACAGCTCTCTGAACGTGTTGGCTCAGCAGTGGTTAGAAAGGTAAAAAGAAGAGCAGGATTATTGGGGAGGGAATGGAGAATAAAGCAGAGGACACCAGTATTTCACTCTACATGTTCATGGTCTGGCCACCCTCTGAGTAATGAATGCAGTTAAAATCATTCAATTTCAAAAGAAGTCTAATAAAACAGGAAAGATAAGAACGGTGACAAAAATGATCAGAGGAAAAAGCAGCTTCTGTCCACAGAGATCTAACAGTTGGATTCAGATTGGAAAAGCAACAACTAGGGTGGAGAAGGAGTGTGATAAAAAGAATTAAGAGGGGTAGCTGGAAAATGACGATTAGTTATTTCTTCTAGTCACATTTGGCCCAGTGATTGTTCACTGAAACTATTGTACAGCAAGAGAAAAGGGGAACAAAAGGGATGAAAAGAATGCTAGGAAGACTAATACTCAGTCTTGTCCCAGATTTTATGCTCTTTCCCTGATGGAGCTAGGCTTTCAGGCTAGATTGATCTTTGGTGTGATCCAAGCAGACAGTCCATGTGGCCTTGTGTTCAGTGTGCCTGAGCAATTCAGAAAAGTAACTGAATATAACAGCAAAGAACAGCATGTAAATCTGCATTCAGAAAAGACTGGAAACAAACAGGTTAAATTCTATTGCAGATTTCATTTTTAAACAAAAACCTTTCCCCATCACAGAATTATTTATTCAACAGTACAATTTGTTACATTGCTTTTTTCCTATACTCTGCGTGTGAATATAATTTTCATCCTCAATGCATTTCTAATGTAATTTTTCTAATGATTATTGTTGTGTATTTGATTAATAATGTTTTATCATTGTCTTAAGAATTATGTTAAGATCATGACAATACCAAAATGGAAAACTACAGTTGAATTGTCCTGTTCCCTTTGTGGTGAAAATTAAATATCCATTGCACCACATAATCATTTTGACAAAGTAAGTTTGCTATACTTTGTATTTCCACAGTACTACAACCACAATCTTGAATTCTATTAGTTCAGTTAATGTCATACGTTCTTCAAACTGTAAATTATGGTCACATTTTGCATTTATATCACATTGCTCTCTGCCAAAGCACATTTCTAACATGAGGCAAAACTATTTGTACCACTAAAAAGATTCACTATTGGACGATTTCTCTTAAGAGTTAATGTTTAAACTGAACATTTCCAATGTCATGCCAAAAATATACTTTTTGGGTATTACTGTATGGTTTACAGTGCCTCCGACCAAAAATGTTGGCCTCAATCAGTTCCAAAGAAGTTAATGTGAACTCTGAGTATGTAAGAACAAAGGAATTCAGGTGCTTCAGTAGATGCAACCATACACCAAGTGCTGGGTTGCATGAGCTCACTAACTTTTGTGAAATTTGAGAAGTGACTCCCTTTTCACGAAAATATGCTTTCAGGTACAACCACGAGCACATAGAGGAGCTCAGAAATACCCCAAGGACTAGCTGTCGTCCTGCGACTACTAAAGCATGAGCTCCATTTTAATCATTGAAATAATCCCAAATATGCAAAACACAATATATATATGTCATAGAACCATAGAATGGGTTGAGTTGGAAGGAACCTGAAAGATCATCTTGTTACAACCCCCCTGCCATGGGCAGGGACATCTTCCACTAGGTCAGCTTGCTCAAAGACCTATACATCCTGGCCTTGAACACTTCCAGTGAAGGCGCATCCACAGCTTCTCTAGGCAACCTATTCCAGTGTCTCATCATCCTCACAGTGCAGAATTTCTTCTTACATCTAACCTAAATCTATCCTCTTTCAGTTTAAAAACATTACCCTCAGGCCTGTCACTACACGCCTTTCTAAAA
>VWZK01018995.1:0-39483 GCA_013396935.1 Baryphthengus martii
TTTATTTATTTATTTATTTATTTTTAGTTACTGAAATAAAATGTGAATATTTAGTGTTGATCTTTGCACAGGTTTTATCAACCTTTTTTTTTTTTTTTCCAGTTTTGTTCTACATACAACTAAAGATTTTCACAAAATGAAAATCAGAATGTGACTGATGTGCTTGAACGAGATCATTCCTAGTTTTAGAACAGTCTATTACTGGCCTTGCTACTGACTGTTAAATAGCTTTGAGCAACTTACTTATGCTTTACCTAAAGAGTATTGAGGCAGCATTCATGTGGGTGCCCTTGAGATTGGCCTTCATGTCTCTATAATGCCCATGCTTTCAGACACATCTGGGGTATTAAAAAACAGCTCTAGGGGACAGGAGTGCAACAGGAGAGAGGAAATCTTGACCTGACCACTATAGTAGCTACACTAGGCTTGTCAGAAGACTCAAATCTGCCTAGCAACCACTGATGTCACAGTCAGGATGACAGTAATTAATAACAGCATTATTTCTTGGCCAGGGTGCTATTCACACACCTGCCTGGTGGTACTGCGCTCACTGGGAGTTTTTATCCACTCACACAGGTGAACCCGGTTTGAACACACACCCCCTTACACTCTCTCATGCCAACCAGTGGAAGGCAGCCTGAACTGCTCAGGGTCTTTCAACAGACATCACCAGAAGTATGAATGCCTGGGTACACAAGCAGGAAAAAAAAACCCCAGTGTCATCTCTAGGTGGAATTGTCTTTACATGTATTCCCAGATTTTCCAGATAGTACTTCTGCATCTCAGGTGTAACTTTGATAGATCAACACTTTGGAAAGGGATAAGGTCTGATATAAGCCATGGAAAGTTGCCCCATCATGAGCTCTACATTACGTGGTCTGGCCTATGCTGATGTCAGGAACACAATCTTCACCGCTGTGCTTCACGGGCACGGGCCTGGTCCACCCATCACCATCCCTCCCACCATCATATCCCCAGCATATATCCCTGGGATATCCCCATCTTATGCCATCCACCCAGCTTCTCCTCCCATCTGTTGATGCCTGTTACAGTCCAACCTACAAACATCCCAGTCTGGTTTCTGTGTTTATTTCACACCAAACATTTGAAGTATACTTTCCAGAAAAGGTCAGTCTCTTCCTAGTTGTGGGATGGGCTTTACAAGGACAGTTGCTTGATCCAAATGGGCATCTTCTGAGGTGCATGTAAAAGGCAGGCTTGGTGTTTGCCTCCTGCCAAGAGATTCTCTCTCTTCATACCTCAGGACTGCATGTTGGCGGGGTGAATGGGCCCTTACAGTCCTCCAGAAGCCCCTGTGGAATTATAGACCCTTCCAAGAGTTTATACTGGAAAGGATTTCTGGATGTTATCTGGTTCAAACCCTTGCTCAGAGCAGGACCAACTAAGATCAGATTGCTTATGGAATGTCTCCAAAAAACAGAATTTTTTTAAGCCATCAGCCCCTCTACCTGCTGTATTTGCTCACTTTCATGCATGCAGATGAGCACTCCTGGGCCAGTTTCTTGCAGCTGACACTGAAATACTCTGGTCCTGCCAGAGCTGATGATGGGATTTCACACAACAGGCACACAGGTATAGGGCCGAAGGCTTTCGCACATTCAGATTTTGTGCCCATGAAGGAAACCAGAAGATCCATTCTGTGCTCACTTCCCTGCAGGAAAACCAGTTTTATTTCACTCTCCTTCTGAACACAGATAGAGGAAAGGCTCCTTACCATGTTATCTCTGTGCTACCTGAGCCGCAGGCTGCTACGCAGACTCTGACTACTGTGTCCTTTTCTGATTGCTTTTCTTAATGAAAAGCTGTTGACTCAAAGGAATCTTGTCTATTTTGATTTTTATTTTTTTTTTTTTGCAATCATCTGCTTCTTAGGAATTTGTTTTTCTTAGTCACGGTAAAAGAACACTTTTTCTCCAGAGTAAGACTGAACAGAAAAAGGAGGAAGTTAATTTAGCTTCTCCTCTTATTTAAATAAAACTAGAAATTTATCAGGGTTCTGAATACCTACTTCTAAGATAAGAACCAGATATTTTATACAGATCTGTGTGGTATTTTCCTTTAACAGCTGAAAAAAAATTAAAAACCGCTAAGGCCATAGTCTTTGCCAGAGCCACCTTGTACACAAGATAGAAGAAGACATCCGGGCTGCCTGTAACTTTCACTGTGGTGGCCTAGTCTGCAATGGTCCTGCTCCTGACAGCCTTTCTCTGTCATGGTGCTCCACCATTGTCCAGTGGAGTAACGAGGCAACTGTATATGGAGATCTTGATTTCTCTAGAAAAAAATTGCTCACTAGTTTTAGACAAAGTATAATGGTGTTGGTGATTTGAATCAAAACTTTCAATAATGAAGAGGTGGGAGGCACAGCCAAGGGGTGAACAAGCAATGCAGTTTATTTTTGGTACAGGTGTGACTGCCAATGAATTATATCGTGCAAATGTATTTTGAGGCAACACTCTTCCACTGACAGGAATCCAGATGGAAGAGTTCCCCTACTTTGGTTGATAAGCACTTGATACAGGTGTAAAAACCAATATTCATCCATATTTAGTATTCCAGAGCAAACAGCAAAAATTCCCCAGGTAAGAGTGAATATAGATTTTTATTCCAAAAACTAAGTACTTGTACATTTTCTATATTATTATTAAAATGACTAATTTGTTTGAAGATTCAGTGTTTGGAACGTGACATGGGATTTTGGGTAGAGGACACTGAAGGGAGAGTATTACACATATGATAACATTTTCCAAGTTTTTCCTGTCACCTGTTGCTTTTCAGCACGTGCTCTCAGACATGGTAAATTTTCAAGATCTAAAATTTCACCTACAAGGACGACTTTCTAGCTGCTGAAGCACAATTTCATAAAATGTAAGGAATTGCTCAAGAATCTGAGTTCTTCTTAACTGCAGAAGCAAATAAAAAAGTGCTGAGGGTAATTTCTCTATCCTAGAAAGCATCATGCATCCCTCTCTGGTGCTGTTAATGTTGAAGGCCAAAGAATGTAGTAACATATAAATATTGGAATGATAAACGAGTCTTACTCTGGACAAACATTCACATTAGCTCTACAAAAGATGTTTGTAAGAAATAGTTTTACTAAAATTCTAAACATCATTCTGTAGGCACTCCTAAACCTATATAAGCCTGGCTTCTAGTCAACAGCAGAACGGACTTCCAGCTGAGACAGCCACAACCACTTTTGTCAAAACATTTTCATTTGAGTGTCTGCAGGCATTAATTGTATCATATTAAAACTATGTGTTGGTTGCAGGAGTCCTGGATCAAACACTGTCTACAGAGGAAGCTGTATTGGTAGCATAACCCTGTAATGCCATGCACTGCCAGCCTTGATCTCATACTTTTGGCCTTTGTTTCCTGCTTCACAGGCACTGCTCTACCGTATTCTGTATAGTACTTTTCCGCTCCACCAGTTTTCCTGCTTCATGCAGATATGTCAGGAATTACTCTGTAGAAACAGCCTAATTTTAATACAGTCAGTGAAACTTTATAATAAAGTCAGACAACTTCAAGGAGCTCTTCCTCTTCATGGTGATTGCTAGAGTCTACAGATATTTGCTGGTAGCAAACTCTAACCATTTCCAATCACTTCTGTCAACCATTCCTTATGAAATGTGCTTTGATCTGACTACAAGATCTAGAGGGCAGCTCCCAGAAGCAGTAGTTTCTGCAGCAGCTTGTGCAGAAGACAGTGGATAAGTATTCAGCAATGGTGGAGATACACCACAGAGGACAGAGGACCCAGCACCAAACAGTTCGTGTCCAGGTTTGAGTCCTGATGCTACTGATGTAGCCTCAAGTCAGACAGAGCTCCAGAGGAAGGATGCAAACCCTCCAGATCTGGAGTTGCAGGAAGTGTGCCTGTGGCTTTTCTCTGGAGCTGGGCAGGCACAGTCAGCGTTGCTCTGGGAAAACCTACCTTGGTAGGGGAGTTGGACTAGATGATCTCTAGAGGTCCCTTCCAAGTCCAATCGTTCTATGATTCATGATTCTGTGAAACAGAGTGAGAAAGGGGTTGAAGCCTTCTTTAAACAACTCAAGAAAGGCTCTGGATCACAGACGGCAATTGTCTCATGAATTTTACCAAGCACTACTGACATTACCTGTTCAGGAAGGATTTCATATCCAATCATGTAATTTCTCCCTCACTAAAGTTGTAGAGGATGGCAAGCAAAACATCTCTTAGCAATTTTGCTATCTTTAAGCAGCATGACATTTTCACCAGAAATGTTGACAGTTTGAATTATAATACATCACACTTCTGCAGACTTTTTACAATGGCACACTACCCGAGTCTCCGGAAACAACCAAAGAGATCAGTTTGTAAAGATACTTCAGCCATCATAGGTGAGTTAACATTTGATTTTTCATTCTGTTAGTCATTCAAAAAGAGAAATCATTTGAATGAGTATGTTTAGAATTCAGACATTAATTTCTTCTGCAACATCTACTTGAATAATCCAGGTATTTCAGATGATCAACTAACGGCAATCGGTTTTTGAGAAAAGGGGTCTTCTAGTGCATTTCATGTTTTTCAAATTTTTTTGTGCTTGCAATAAGCATAGGTCTGGACACTTACATGTCTCATCAACCTGTAAGAAAACCTCCAGTTATATTCTATATACTTTCAGTCAATGGCTTTTACCTTGGTGACACATGCTAACATAGAATCATCAACTCATAGAATAACTTGAGTTAGAAGAGACCTTAAAGATCACCTCATTCCAATCCCCAGCCATGGGCAGGGACACCTCCCACTAGACCAGGTTGCTCAAGGCCTTGACCAACCTGGTGTTGAACACTTCTGGGGAGGGAGCATCCGTGGCTTCCCTGGGCAACCTGTTCCATTGTCTCATCACTCTCACTGTAAAGAATTTCTAAAACATCAAATGATACATGACAGGTAACTAAGAAAAAACCCACATCTAAAAAAACCCCAGATCTTTTAAAGAAATAGTGCCTTTTATAGATAAAAGATACATTTATGGTATGTATCTCTTCAGAGTTCTATAAAAAAACTCCAGAATTTGCAATATAAGTGCATCAAATATGCTAGTCACATTTGGTGTCTTCTTGGATGATGCCAGGTGAGTCAAGATATCTCTAAGTAAGGAATGTGGAGTGCTTTTATGTTAAGTTGTACTGCCAACTACAATGTGCAGTTCTTGTAATACTTACACTACTTATACAGCTATTTCTTAATGTCACAATTCCTGAAGACTGGCAAATTTTAAAATAGTAATTTACAATATTTTGGGGGAAAAGCTTTAAAAAAATGTTTAATTTCTTATTTCAGACTCACAAGAGGAGAAAAAAAAAAGGCAGAAGAAAAATAAAAAGCTTTCTCAATTTTTTTTTTTTTTTAAATATCATGTGTTTTAAAGCTTGGGTTATGATGCCAACAGTACTGGTAATTTTTTTTTAAAGTTATGTGACTAATATTCAGCTGTCTGTGTTTTCTCTCTAGTCAGACTAAAATGTTCCAGTTCCTTTTGCCTTAGTGGTCCTGCAAACATCCTTTCTTTACAGAACTGAGAGAAACATCAGCACTTGTGACAATGGAACCATTCAGTCCTACAAAGGACCAGAAAATATCTCTGATTTCCTTTCCAGATGAGCCTCTTCTTTTTCTTTTTTCTCTTTTTGCTTCTAGCAATTATCAGGAAAAGAATATCTATTTTAGCTGCTGTACAGCTAAAAGTGTTGTCAGCTAAAGGTGTTGTTGGTTGTTATTTTGCAAAATAATGTTACACCTAACAAGTTTGGTTTTGTTGTTTTGTTTTGTTTTGTTTTTAAACAGAATCGGGTCTCATGAATGTTTATAAATATGGAAAGTGTGAGTGTCAGGACAGAGCCAGCCTCTTCTTGATGACATTCAGTGACAGGAGAAGGGGCAACGGGTGCAGCTGGAGCAGAGGAGGTTCCAGAGAAACATAAGGAAAAAATTTCTATGGTGAGGGTGACGAAGCCTGGAACAGGCTGCCCAGAGAGGTTGTGGAGTCTCCTTCTCTAGACTTTCCAACCCCACCTGGATCTGTTCCTGTCTGACCTGCCCTGGGTGATCCTGCTCTGACAGGGAGGTTGGACTCGATGATCTCTAAATGTCCCTTCCAACCCCTGACATTCTGTGCTTCTGTGAAATCAAAACCATTCCAAATACACCCCAGAACCTCCAAAGGAAATTAGGCTTGTGCAATCCTCCTGCCTTTTTGTTGTCTTATGCGTATCTACACATCCACATCCTTTTTGCATTTTTTAGCTAGTTTGTTGGCTTGCTTCAACCATTGGGTACTGTTGGGGTTTAAGGGTTAACGAACTGAGGCAGGGGTCGGGGTGGGGGACACACGCAGGTGACAGCACCTGGCCCCGGCGTTGCTCAGAGGGCAGCGGTTTTTCCTTCCTCTTCCCACCCCTCTCCATAAACGTGGCGGCCGGAAGGGCGGGAGAGGAGGCTCTTCCTGCTCGAGCTTCGCTGCTGCGGCCTCAGGCCGGGCGGGCCTGGCTCCCATGCTCTGCGCCATCAATCACCAGCCCACAGCAGGTTTGGTATAGACTTCTATGTCCTTCTGCCCTTAATAGTCCTTTTTCCCTGTTTACCTCCTGTTATTCATTAAATTTGTTATAGTCTGAATTTCCAGTTTTGGGTGAGGCATTTTCTTCCTATGCTCCCTTTTATCCTCCCCTGGGAGGAAAGGGGGAGGGGGATGGGGAAGGGGCTAGTAGAGGGAAATCCTGCTCTGTGGAGCTTGACCTGAGCCTGAAATGGAGACAGGTACAAGTAGGGCCCCCAGGAGATTAGTTTTCTATGCTTTTCACAGAGAGAGAGAAAAGACTTTATTTATTTAATGGCAGCTGGCTAGGAGGGAGCAGTGGGGGTCCCTGCACTTTGCTTTTCCTTTACTTTTGGTCACTGTGTTGCTTGGGCAAAGCCTTCTTACTGCTGTTCTGTCCTTTCCTGAATGTCCCAGGAACTAATTCGTAGACTTATTCACTAGACGTTTTCCCTGCACCTCAAGACTAATTCCTCCCCCTCAGTTTGGCAGCTGCTGGCTAATGATTCTACATACAGTAGCTGGATGCCTTTGGTCTTAGTGACTTTTTTCTAAGATAGAGCTTATACATTGTACTTTCCCCAACTATCTGATCTTTGTCTTCTCCACTCTGTACCTTCCTTCTATCCTCTGACGGAGGAAGTACTCTTTCTGTTCACACCTTTTCTGCTCTCCGTGTGCCAATGAATTATGACTGCCTTGGGTAATTTCAGCTGAGCTTGTTGGAGAAGCAGACTTTCACAGAATCACTATGATTGGAAAAGATCTTTAAGATCCTCAAGTCTGACCATTATCTATCTCTGCCAGGGCAGCTACTGCACCATGTCCTTGAGCACTGTATCTGGACAGCTTTTAAATACATCCAGCGATGGTGATTCAACCACTTCCCTGGGCAGCCTGTTCCAGTCTTTGATAACCCATTTGGTATAGGAGTTTTTCCTCATGTCCAACCTAAACCTCCCTTTGCACAACGTTATGGCATTTCCCCTTGTCCTGTTGGTTGTGACTTGTGAGAAGAGACCAACACTCATCTCTCTACAACCTCCTGTCAGGTAGTTGCAGAGAGCAATGAGGTCTCCCCTCAGCCTCCTTTTCTTCAGACTTCACAAGCCTTGGTCCCTCAGCCACTCCTCATAAGACACGTTCTCCAGACTTTTCACTAGCTTTGTTGCCCTCCTCTGGACCCGCTCCAGCACCTCGATGTCTTAGACTGCAGCACCCAAAACTGAACCCAGTGCTGAACCGTTTTTGCCACTGGTGTTGATCTGTGTGGCTGGCCAAGTACACTCCTACGTGTTGTGTGTTTGTGTGTTGGGAGTACACGCTCAGCCTCACTACAGGCAGGACCTGGGGAAATGCCGCTCCCACAGCTGCACCGCGCTCAGACTACAGGGTTTCGCAACCCTTGGCAGATACAGATGTTCATCTTATTAAACCCCTGGAATAGTCACAATATGAAATTTATTTTTTTTTCAGTCACTTAAAAGGAAAAGACAAAATTCTGGGCTTCAAGACTTAAGGTAGTATTTTTAAGAAAAATTGGGAAATTAGAGATTATTGTTATTATTTCGTTTTTTTTTGTAAAATGTTTTCCTTTTAGAGTTTCATGAAATCAAAGCTTTAAAAAAATACTCTTGAATTTTTTTTTTAAAAGATGTGGTTAACCTAGTGTTGGAGTAAGGAGAATTAATAATTCCTAACAGGATTTTTCTCCAATAGAATGTCCTCAAAATAGGCATTTCCCTAAAATACCCTAACAGCAGCATTGTTTTCATGACACTTTGACAAGTTAGCAGCTATCACTGGTGGAGACGGAATTGTAATAACATAGCACAGGCTTTTTAGAGTCTGTCACAGAACAGCTAGGACTGACTGCTCTGTAAAGGAAGGTGAGCCAGGAGCTAAAAGTGATTGAAGCTCAGGTAGAGACCTTCCTGACCAGGGCACTGTCCCACAGCCCCTGAACTGGGCAAGCAGACCAGGGTGCTACGAACAAGGTCCATGGACAGTCCCAGAGAAGACAAAGCAGTCGCTCAGTCTCGAGGTCCGTTGAGGAGTCTGGTCAAAACCAAATGGAGTCAGGGCTGGAGCTAAGACTACAGTGCAGGTCTGGAGTCCTCCCAGGAGACAAGATAACTGCAGCATAGGTCCAGAGCCCATCCAGAAGGTAGTACCAGAAACAGGACACAGGTAGGCACACCTAGAACATACCTCAGAGACTGAAGCACCAGGCCTGTCCTTTGATAAACCTGTGGCACAACGGGAAGACAGTGTGAGTGGAGAGCCCTGATGAGGCTGCTTAGAGAAATTAATGCCTATCGGTGCACTCGAGGCCCTGACAATCTGCTACATTTTTGCATCAAACTCAAGGGAAGGTTTTAAAATAAAAAAGCTGCTCAAATGATAAAGAACTTGGCAGCACTGACTTCTCCTCTGTATTGGTATGATCAGAAGCTGCTTCTTAGCAATACGTCAGGTTTCGTAGGAAATCTAGGGGCAAGCAGACCTTAATCGTCCTTCTTTGTATAAACATCTGATGTTATGAGTAAAAATCATTTATCGGAGAACTTAATGCATTTAGTCCATTAAGAAAAATTTGATAATACACATTTTTATAAATTTATTACTAAATGTAAAACTTGCCCATGCCCTTAGGTTTGTTACCAGTGCTCTCTCTCTCTTATTTTCTTATGTAATTATTTGGTTTGTTTTGACTTAAGAGACATAATCAGTAGCAGAAATGATAACACAAAAGTAGAGATCATTTCTTTTACTTTAATCACCTAACTATTGTGTTTACTTTTACAGTGTTACTATTGTCTTGTAATTCTTTCATATATTTAGCTTGATTTCTCACCATTTTGAGGTTTCCGTGTCACATGAAAGGAATAAGCAAGTTAAGGGTAGACTAACAAAGGGATAATAAATCCCTGAGAAAATGTTACTGAGGAAGTTCATCTAACACAGCTGCCAAGAATGAGGCAAACAAACATCTGCATTGGATTATAATGCTGCAGGAAAGCTAAAATGAGCCTGTGCTATAAGGATCCTTTGTTAATCTTACTTGTTTTTTTCCCATTTGTCCTTTGTTTACATTTTCTTGGAGCCAAGGAAACACTGATCTCTTTCTTACTACAACTACATCCAGATGTGCAAGCAAACCCCATTTTATATATGCGAACATCAGGGCTAGAAACAACAGCAAATCAGAATGCAAAACTTCAGGTGTTTTTTGAGGTCACCTCTGTAAACAAAAACTTGAATTGCAACAGTCCCTGTGCTCTGCTACTGGAGCCAGGAACTGACTTACTCAGAGTCCTCTCATCTGCTGTTTGTAGCACTACTAAAGGAAAGAAGAGAAAATTCCTGAGAAACAGTAGGAGCTCTGTGATCAGCATATAGCTTTGATCTGTGGAAGGACTTCTCAATCTGTATGGGCTCTCTATCCACTGCGTGTTGGTCACACCTTACTAAATGCACTCAGTTTAAAATTTAAAATGTAACTTTATTCTGCTTTTTGCAAGTTCACCTGTGTGCCAAAAATCCAACCAAGAACTTTTTTCTTTGCTGGCATAGTAACAGCTATCAAAATTGTCTGAAAGTAAAGCTTAATTACTATTTCTTAATGACTACAAAGACTTCACTACTCTTGTGAGATCCCACTTCTAGTCTGGGCACCTCTCGTACTGCTGTCATTGCCATTGCAGTTTGATACATATTGCTCAGCTTTTTTGGCAGTACTCAAGAAAACATAGAAACTGGGCAGGCAGTACTGAGAAGGGTAAGAGTCTGGAAAGCTAGTATTTTGTTGCTCTAGTTAGCAAACTTGATTTTTGTTATTTGGTTTAGTTTGGTTTTTTAAAAAAAAAAAAGCAGAACCATTCTGAGCAATCTGAGTCAAACACATGGAGAGGATGAATCGTAGATTCATAGAATGTTGGTGGTTGGAAGGGACCTTAGAGATCGTCGAGTCCAACCCGCCTGCCAGAGCAGGATCACCCAGGGCAGGCCACACAGAAACAAATCCAGGTGGGGTTGGAGACTCCACAACCTCTCTGGGCAGCCTGGTCCAGGCTCCATCACCCTCACAACAAAGAAGTTTCTCCTCCTGTTGAGGTGAAACCTCCTGTGTTCCAACTTGCACCCATTATTTCTTGTCCTATTACTGGGCACCAGAGAAAAGAGCCTGGCCCCTTCCACTTGACACCCACTCCTTAGATATTTATGAATCAGATCCCCTCTCAGTCTTCTCCAGACTACACAGCCCCAGGGCTCTCAGCCTTTCCCCACAGGTGAGATGTTCCAGTCCATTATCCTTGTAGCCTCTGTTGGACTCTCTCCAGTAGATCCCTGTCTCTCTTGGACTGGAGAGCCTGGACACAAACTGGACACAATATTCCAGGTGTGGTCTCCCCAGGGCAGAGTAGAGGGGGAGGAGAACCTCCCTAGACCTCCTGGACACACTTTTCTTAATGCCCCCAGGAGACCATTGGCCTTCTTGGCCACAAGGGATAACTTAATGTCCAACTAGGACTCCAAGGTCTCTCTCCATGGAGCTGCTTTCCAGCAGGATGACCCCTCATCTGTCCTGGTGCCTGGGGTTATTCTTCCCCAGGTGCAGGATCTACACTTGTCCTTATGGAACTCCATGAGATTCCCATTTTCCCAGCTCTCCAGCCTGTCCAGATCCCATTGAATGACAGCACAGCTCTGGTGTCTCAGCCACCCAGTGGCTATTCCCAGTTCCGTATCATCAGTGAACTTGCTGAGGGTCCCCTCCATTGCCTCATCCACGTCGTTGATCAAGATAGTGAACAAAACTGGACTGATCCCTGGGAAATACCACTGGCCACAGGCCTCCAACTGGACTCCATGCCACTGATCCCAACCCTCTGAGCTCTGGTGTTGAGCCAGTTTTCAATCCACCTCACAGTCCAATTGTCTATCCCACATTTCTTGAGTTTTTCTACAGGGATGCTATGGGAGACAGTATGAAAAGCCTTACTGAAGTCGAGGTGTATGACATCCAGTGCTCTCCCTTCATCTACCCATTTGGTCATGCCTTCTTTGAAGGATATCAGATTAGTCAAGATTTCCCCTTAGTAAATCCATGTTGGCTACTCTTGATAACCTTCTTTTCTTCCATGTGGTTAGAGAAGGCCTCCTGAATCAGCTGCTCCATCACCTTTCCAGGGATGGAGGTGAGGCTGACTGGTCTGTAGTTGCCTGGGTCTTCCTTCTTGCTCTCTTTGAAGACTGGAGTGACATTAGCTTTCTTCCAATCATCAGGCATCTCTCCCATTCTCCATGATTTTTCAAAAATGAGAGAGAGCAGCTCAGCAACAGCATCAGCCAGCTCTTTCAGCACGTATGGATGCACCCCATTGGGGCCCATGGGTTTGTGCATTTTCCGCTTATCCAAGTGATCTCTAACCCGATCCTCACTGACCGGTGGAGTGTCTTCCTCTCTCCACATTTGCTCTCTGGTTTCCAGTGACTGGGATTCCCAAGGGCTGGTCTTAGGAGTAAAGACTGAGGCAAAAAAAGCATTCAGCATCTCTGCCAGCTCTGCATCCTCTGTTACTGTATCTCCCACCTCATTTAGCAGTGGACCCACTTTTTCCTTACTCTTCTTTTTCTCGTTGAGGTATGACACAAACTACAAATATTAGATGTGCTTTAGTTTTAGAAAATCCAAAATCTAATTGCTGCTTCTCCTCCTTTCTCTTACAACTAACATTTAGAAAATTCACTTCAGCTTTTCTTGGAAATATATCCTGCTCGTTTTGCTTGTTACATGTATCAATTTAAGCTGCTGTTTAATTTTTTAAAAGATTGAGATTCCCTTCAATCTTGGAAAACAGAAAGAGAAATATCTCTTCTCTTTTCATCTGTTGCTCTACAGTGCATATCTTTCATGCGTGATACTAACTGATGTAAGAGTAATATTTGCAAAAATGTATTTTTCCTTCTTTTTGACTCTCTCTTTGCAAAGCATGTAATTTGAAGGGTTTTCCTTTTGTTTTTGTTGGTGTTTTTGTGTAACATCAAAGAAGTGAATTTTGCACAATTATGGAAGATCTGAGGTTTGTGGCTGCATCAGTTAAGCAAGGCTAAGAAGAAAATCCTGAAACTCAAGTGAAGGGTTTATACGTATGCTTCAAGGATTGTAAAAATGGAAGTGGTGTCAGCTGGTTTGGCTAGGCAGCAATATAAAAGGTTAGCTTTTCTTGAAATGTATTATAGGTAAGGAATTAATTTTTGATGTACTGAGATGTGACTGACTGTTAATGTACCGGCACCCAATTTATACCACAGTAGCAGGTATCACAGTATCACAGAGGGTACCACACTAGCAGGTATAGCTCTGTATTTTAGAACTATTTCTAGTGTTCTTTTAATTCAGTCCTATCACGTAAATACAAGTGGAAACTTGAAGCATGCTGATCTAAAATTGAAAAAAAACAACTCCACTAAAAGTGAATGACAATGGATTTTTGTTTTTTCCATCTGAGAGCTGATTAGATTTCAAGAAGGCTTCAGGGATGTGCTGTCTGTGTGCTGAGGAGACCTGCTTGTTGAAGTGCTCAACATTCACATTATTGGCTCATGCCCTTAAGTGATTTATATTTTGCTACATTTTGACTAATGAGCTGGTACAATTTCCTACCCATGTTGTCTGTCTTAGGTTATGTTGTATGGAAAACTTAAAATAATTCTACGATGTGTGATAAAAATAATCAGGAAAATCTAAATAAGCTTGGCAAACTTTAAGCCATTAAGAAACATTTGCACACCCTTAGTGAAGCGGAATGGCTAAAATACCAAAAGTGTCTGCCTTTCATTGCTGCATTACTCCAAGCAGACTTCAAGACTGTGTCAGAACTGAGAGCAGAAGGATTAGAAACCTGATGCAGCTTATTCTTCTGAGGCCTCACTGCGTGGAGGAGGCAGTCATCTCTTGTCAATGATCAGAGAAAAGAGATGAGCCTCTGAGGCAATAGGAGTGGATATCGCACTGGAGGAAATAGTGGAAACAACTGAAATGGGGCAGAAGCTGCGTTTACAGTCTGTGAGGGCATGGAGAGACAGGTAGGGACCGGGAGCTGGAAGGAAAACAGAAGTAAGACAGAAATGGAGTGGATAAGGGGAATGGGACTCAGGATCACGGGAGATAGCACCTGCTTCTCTTTACTGTTGTGCTGGTTTCTGCAGCAATGGAATACGGTGACATGATATTCAGAACAAAGTCTGGTTAGTGTTCGAGTAATACAAGACTGTATGTCAGGCAGGGATAAAACAGATTCTGCCTAACTTGGGTATTGAGCAAGAAAGGAAATAAGATTATTTTGTAGATAAAAGCCATCATAAATAGACCTAAAATCTTAGATGGAAGATGTTAGTATGACATGAATTCCTTTACTATTACTAAGTAATTTCATAGAGTTTAATTTTTAGGAAGTAAGCAATGCATTTGGCAGGAAGAATTTGTAGCATCAGAATGTAAACTAAGCTTTAACAATTGTTTGTTTTTAAACCGTGAACAAGGTGAAACTCGTTGCATCTCGGCAGCAAAGGGAGAAAAAAGAGGATGAACACTCATGCTGATTTATTAACAACCAGAGAAATTATAGGAAGTGGGAGTCTCAATGAACAGGCAAGACAGTTTAGATTGTCAACCAAAATGGGCAGAGCAGAGCTGTCAGAAATAGAAATATCGTATCCCTGTCGTGGTTCTCATGGTGTGTGGAGGAGTGAGATTCTCGCTCCCCCTGGGCTGGTACTTTGAGTGATACGAAGGCAGCAAAACTGAACTCAGAGCCTGTTCTGAGTGTCCATCCATGTCCGTGTATCGCTCAGAGCAGCTGCTGCAGCACAGCAGAACAGGCAGAAAGCGTGGTGAGAAGCAGCTACTGCAGGATGTGAGTTGTTCAGTTAGGAGATGAATATAAGATGCATTTGTCTAGGAAATCAGAGAAAACACTCTGCATCTATCTGAAGACAGTGAGAGAAATTGATGCACACTTACTTATCCAAATGTGTATTGAGAGACTATATAATTTACCTGGCGAAAGCATAGGACTGCTTTGGCCACTGGTAATTTTTCCTTTTCAACCTATGAATAAACATTTGGACAATGAAATGTTGTTCCAAGAGTCAGCAGAGGGAGATAATATTTTAATTTTACATTGAATGATGACAAATTACAGTCTGTTTTGACGGAGACCTTGAGCAGTGATGCACACACCGTTCTATGAAGCCTTTTACGTGCATAGAGTCAGGCTTCTCTGCTTACTATGATCTTTCTGTGCCGTTCCCAGCCCTGTGGTTGTCAGTGTGTTGCTGGAGTACCTACACAGGGCTGTGCAGGGGAGTTACAGGGTAGATCCAATGCAGTTGAGATAGGCTTGGGCAAATGCTACAGGGAACTATCCCTGATGCTGTTGGGACATAGAGGAGAGATGACTTATAGGCTCCTACTGGCCAGCAGTGCGGAATGATCACTCTGGATTTTGAATCAGAGAATTCTTGAGGCTGGAACAGACCTCTGAGATCATCAAGTCCATCCTATGACCTAACACCCCAACATCAACTAGACCATGGCACTAAGTGCCACGTCCAGTCTTTCCTTAAACACCTCCAGGGACGGCAACTCCACCACTTCCCTGGGCTGTCCATTCCAGTGTTTAATCCCCCTTTGCAGCTGAGGATGGCCTAAGGAGCATTGGTGTGATTACTGGGATTGGCTCTGGGGCCTGCATTTGAAAAAGGAAAGCCACATGGGCCATCTAGGTACTGACATAAGTGTAGCCATAGCAGTTCCAGACCAAGGCCTCATGTTCTGTACATAGATGTGGTATATTTGTGTAGGCATTCTAACTGGTGATAGCAGAAATTCTGGACATGTGAATAACATGTCTGTTTTTTTTTTTCCCTGGAAATACTAGTTCATTTAATAAGATCCACCTTTGGTTATAAGCCTTGTCTTGATCTGTGTGAATTCTTCTAGTAGTGTTGAACATGCATTTGTTTCAATTGTGGAGAGGAGGAGGGAGGAAGAGGGTTTCTTTTTCATTTTGAATAGTTTTTTGTAAAGCATTATTGGGTGTGTTTGTGTGCTGAACAACTCTTCCTAAAATAAAAAAACAATGAAAAAAAGTCAGACCTACAACACACAAATCATGCTGTTTTTCAAATCCTGTTTTGCCTATATCTTATTTTTAAGATGTGCCACTAACTGTATTTTAAATTTTGGGAAAAGAGTCCTTAAAGATCTGCCTGCTCTGTTCTGCTCCCTTGTCCCTGAGGGCTGTTTCCCAGGGCATCTTACTGACTAACTCCATGAACAGCTGGAATTTTGATTTACTAAAATTAAGGGTCGTGACTTTGATACTCGCCTGGCCCGTATCCCTCAGGACTGTGAACTCCACCAATGTGCAACCCCTGCAGCCCAGGCTGCCTCCAATCTTGACATCACCGATTGGCTCACTTGCATTAGTGACCAGCAGGTCCAGTAATGCATGTCCTCTGGTAGGACTGTCCGTTACCTGGCTTGAGAAGTTATCCTCCATACATTCTGGGAGTCTCCTGGATAGCCTGCAGCTTGCTGTGTTACTTTTTCAGCAGATGTCAGGGTGGCTGAAACCTCCCAGCCTGCAAGAGCAGTGCCTCCTGTAGCTGGAGTAAGAAGGCCTCATCAGTAGGCTCCCTTGATCAGGTAGCCTGTAGTAGACACCAACCACGAGGTTCCCTTTGTTGTCTCGGTCTCTAATTGTTACCCGTAAGCTTTCAGCCTGCTTGTGGCTGTTCTTCAGGGACAACTCTTCACACTCCATCCATTTCTTGATGTAGAGAATCCTAGAATCATAGAATGGTGTGGGCTAGAAGGGACCTTTAAAGGTCATCTAATCCAAGCTCCCTGCAGTGAGCAGGGACATCATTAAATAGGTGGGGTTGTTCAGAGTCCCATCCAGCCTGACCTTGCAGACGGACACATTTTTTACAGTGTGCTGACAGTGGTTGTCCGCCTTTGCTCTCTTGCTTTTTCCTTTCTGAACAGCCTGTAGCCATCAATAGTCGCACTTCATGTTGACAGCTTGCTATAAGACCTTGTCCCTGTGGCCGACACCAGAGTGAAACCACCAATGTTAGGACCCAGAGGGGCAGTGGCAAGGTGAGCGTAACACCAGAAAAGGGGTAGAAGATAAGAAATGTGTGTTAACTTTTTGATTGTATCATTGCATCTTTTCCTATCAGTACTCCAGCTACTTTGTTATCCACTCTTTTCTGCAATAACTAGATGAAGACTAACAGTGATCCTTGAGTTAGACTGTTAAAAATTCCATTGTACTAACAACACAGATGAGACACTAACAACACTGGAGTCACAGATGATTGAGGTGGGAAGGGACCTCTGGAGGTCACCTGGTCCAACCCTCCTGCTTAAGCAGGAGTGGGCTGGAGTAGGCTTCTTAGGATTATCTATGTCTGGATGGCTTTTGAGTATCTCCAAAGATGGAGACTCAACAACCTCCCTGACCTGACAGCACTCAGACACCTCCTAAGTGTTTCCTCATGTTCAGAGGGAACCTCCTGTGTTTCAGTTTGTACCCACTGCCTCTGGTCCTGTCACAGGGCACCACTGAAAAGAGCCTGACTTCATCCTCTTTGCACCCTCTTTTCAGATATTTACATTAAGATCCCCTCCTGACCCTTCTCTTTTCCAGCCTAAACAGTCTTAGCTGTCTCAGCCCTCCTCATAAGAGAGATGTTCCAGTCCCTTAATCATCTTTGTGGTTTTTCACTGGATTTTCTCCGATATGCCCATGTGTCCCTTGTCCTAAGGAGACCAGAACTAGACATGGTACTCTAGGTGTGATCTCACCAGTGGGGAGCAGAGGGGAAGGATCACCTCCCTCAACCTGCTGGCAACAGGAATGACCTGTAAGCCATCCCACCATGTCTCCGTGATTCCAAGAAAATCAGAACCCTGCAGCTCACACAGATCTCTAACTCATCATTTTATTCCCCATGCTGTGTACATTAGTGTGCATGTAGTTCAGAGAAGCACCCCAGAACCCTCATTTGCCAGCAAAAGTCTCATTTTTCCCAGTGTTGCCTTGTTTGTGTGCAAATGCTGGAGATGACTCTGTTTAAAGTCTTGATTTGCTGATTTTCTTTTTCCTTCCTGAAATATCACTCTGTGCTCTAGGCTCACCAGTCTATCCATCCTTCCCTCACAGGGCTGCTGATAACTGTCCCTCCAATGCCATTCCAGTTTAAATGCCTTTTTCGCAGGTCAGCGATCCTAGTTGCAAAGGTACCTTTGCCCTGCTTATTGAAGTGGATTCCATCACTCCCAAAATTCTTGGGTTTATTTATGAAAGTTTAAGAGATGTTCTGCCTCTTTGCCCATAAACAAGATTTTGAGTGTAACAACTAGATCTGAAAAAAAAACAAAAACTGTTGGTGTTCTTTGCTGTCATGCACGTGGCATAAACACCAGGTCTCATCCTGATCATCATCGTGATCTAACTGTATAATTAGGGCAAGTATGTTGGATAAAATCCTTACACTGTAGGCATCTGAAAACCTTTTTCAGTAAGGCTATATTGTAACCCTTATCTAAGCAAGGTTCTTGTACTCCTTTTCCCTGTGAAGGGGGATTATCAGTCCTATCCATGTTATCATGATGCAAGTAGGAATTTGAGACCGTAATCTAATGGTGAATAAAGATTTGGCATTTGCCTCACCTTGTGGTTGGCTTACAAAGTAGGCTTTTACCTTTCTGAAAAGTCCTGCTTCATACAAACCAAAGGCACTAGAGGTTTGTCCCAGTGGGGGACAGCAGGCTATTGACAAGTTTATCTCGAGGCAGTGTGAAAAACAAGCAGTGAGGTTAGTCCTTGAGTAAAGCTCTATAAGTATTTTTGAAAGGGAAATATTTGAGTCAAGTTAACTTGCACAGAATGGGGAGAGAGATTCTGATGAAACTTTTTACTTTGTATACCTTGTGGGAGGCCCTGTGTGTGTCGGAGAAAATGTTTCTTCAGCTCAGCTGAACATGGAGACAGAGAGAGAAAGTGCTGCATGGAATTCTTCCTGGGTTTATTCATATAAAAGGAATGCATGACATTTAGTCTGAATGGACCCTTTCAGTGCAATGCATGTACTTAATATAGTTAAGACTTATTCTTTAATATGTTTTAAAACTATGTACCCTTCTGCTAATGGTAAGTTCATTTAACATAGCAACAGAATCGGTGTTGACATACAAGTGACTTTAAACTACAAACAGAACATCTGCTTGTGCCTGGGTTTACAGTTCTCCCACACGGTGTATCGAATAATTTCCATTGCCTGTTCTGTTTCTGAACACTGACCATTTTGAATTCTGACTCTGTGTCACATGCCAATACCATAAACTTAATCAGAAACAGTTCAGCCATTTCTGGAAACCGTATATTTTGTGATCCTGGCAAATATTTGGTGTTATGTTTTTGTGGTTTAGAAGAAAAGCTTAAAATTTGATAGGGGCACACTGACACTTGCATGTGCTACCAAAAGAACTGAAATAATCCTGATTTGGAGCATATACCACTTGAACTATTAGACTATTGCACAAGATGTGCTTTGCTAGTAGGTTTCATGGATACTTGCTCGTAGCAAGAGTATCACAGTGGTTTTCCTCTCCTAGACATGCTGCTTAGTGAAAGACCTAGTCAGAGTTTGTGAGGGGGTGATATGTATGTATAAATATTTACTCTTGATTTCTTTGCTATCTAGTGTCAGGTACTGTACCCAGACTTCCCTTATCTTCTGCTTTCTAACCGGCTTTCAGTGCTCTTAGCTTTGTCCTTGCCTCTTCCCAACTTCCTATCCCAGAAAGTCAGTCGATCTCCTTTTTGCACACTTTTCTCTGTATGTATAGTATTCACCCATGCACCCACGCACCCATGCACCCATCCATCCTCACCACTAGTCTGATTCCCCTTATAGCCATCTTTGTGCCCAACAGACTTGGTCTCTTCCTTTTAAAAAAATCATCTTCCAATATAAGTACTGATGGGAGATTTTTTCTTCCTAGGGTTTTCACTGAAAGCTTCAGGACCCCGATTCCTCTTTGCCTTCTTTACCATCCAGCCCCAGCTGTGTGAAAGATTTAATATTTTTTTCCAGTGCTTTTTATAGTACTGTGAGGGAAGGGTAGAGGAGGCAGAAACATTCAAATTATGTGAAATGAAGCACTAAAGAGCTAGAAAATACCCTTCTGTAGGGTATGGTTCAGGTACATAATGTACACTTTTATTCCTTAATAAGTATATATTAAAAATAGCATTTATAGACTTCTACATTTTTTTGAAGGTGCTTTGTCTAAAGGAAGAAGAAGCAGCACAGTAGAGTATTGAAGCATTTGTTATGTTTGTGAAATTGAATTATCAAACCTCTCTGAAAGTGGTTGATTAGCAGCAGTTAGCTGACGATATTCAAAGTCAAAATAGCATTCAGAATTTCTGGATTAGTTGATAAATCTTGCAGCAATCCATTACTTAAATGATATACTAAGAATAATTGACAGTAGCTTTTCAGGAAGCCAAGGCACAAGAAGCGAAGTCTGTGCATGAACAATTGGTTAAAAGAGAGGTAAAAAGGTGAATAATACACAGTAGAGAAAGGTCCCCGGTACTTCTACGGATATTTGCATTGCCTGCCTTCTTCAGTGAGGGGAGGCAGTTACCTGACTGCTGTGCAGTTCAGTTTGCTGATGATATGAGGGGGTTTTTGTGATAAGGACAGGGGCAGATTGTAAAGAATTGCACTTCTAAGAGTGAATGACTGGAGAATAAATGACTGGAGATAAAATGATACATTAAATTAATTCTTACCATTTGCTACGAATTTATTGAGAGAGGGAAGAGAAATCTTAATGATACATAAAATTACCTCTTGGGTGCTCTTGTCGAGCTTACGAGAGCGCCATGAAAACATCATCTCAGCTGCCGTCAAGAAGATACACAAGTTGTGTTCCTCATCAGGAAAAATACAGACGTTGCTGTGTCACTAGAGAAATCATTTATAGCATGTGCAGTTATGATTCCCCTGACTCCACCAAAGATCAAAAGCGACGTACTAGACCACAGAACCTCTGAGAAAGGTAGAAAAAGATAACCGGAGGTGTGGAATGGTTGTAGTACAAGAAATGACCAAATTCACACTCAGTAAAGAAAGCAGACAAGTGGAAGAGGTCTGTAGAAGTAGCTTCTGGTCACAGAGTCATGGAGGAAGCACAGGTTATCCCTCATCAATGCAAGAACTTTGAGGCATCAAAGAACATCAGCAGGACCCAAGTCAAAACCAAAGAAGCAGAGACTTCTTTATGAAAGGCATAACTGAGCAGAGGATCTCCTGGCCAGAGGATATTGTGAATGCCAAACATTTCTATATGCTCAGGAGAAGTTTAAGCAAAAGAGAAATCTTTTAGTCTTTCCTGGCATGGTTCTTCACTCTCTTAGGCCTTGGTGTATAGCCCTTTTCTAACAGTAATCTTGCAATTCTTGCAATTCTTAAATCCTATGATTTCTAACAGTAATCCTGCACAACAATATTCTTACAATTCTTAAATCCTATGCTTTCTAGCCTAGAGGCCAGAAATGTGCAGCTGAGAGATTTGTGCTGCTCTCTCAACACAGAGATGATCGGAAGTGTCGGAACACCCAGCCAGACTAATTCAGTGTACAAGTAAGAACTGTGACAGCAGAATTGTGGTCTGCCATTTCAAACCTTGAAGAATGCAATCAGTTGACAGAGCTGAGAAAAGTAAACGAAATTTCTGTCTGGAAAATGGAGGTTTTTAACCAGCAGGAATACTCCAGCTTAGTTGAAGCCAGCTGGAGACAGTACTGAAGAAAAGCATTTAAATCCCAATTCAAAGATGTTCTGCTGTGTTTGAAAAGGAAGAGGCGAAGAACAAGGTTAAAACTGAGCAGATGTGTACAAATGTCACTGCCATTGTGAGGAGCAAGATAGACAGAGATGGGTATAGCAGATACAGAGAAGCTGTTAATATTCTGTAATTCTTAGGAGTGCAAATGAACACTAGAAGTCTCCAGGCTCTACAGGAGGTGGGGTAATTAAATGTTTGTAGGTAGAGATTTCTGCAGTGCTGTCCTTTCAAAACCAATGGATACAGGGGTCAAGAACATGCTTTGCTTTCCTCTATCCAGAAGCACTAAAAATATTCAGCGTTGGCCAGAGATCCATGTTAAAATATCCAGCAGAAACTAAAGACTCTCACAGCAGCATTTCATGTAGATCATCTGCAGGAACAGTGTGTTACCTGTTGGAGAAGGAAGGAAGGTGTTACTTCCTTTTTACCTATGGCCTTTCTAGGAAAATCCATCACATTGTAAACAAGAGATGAAATGTTATTTTTAAATGAAATCTTTGCAGTTTACACTGTAAAAAAAAACTTAACAAATAGTCATCTGAGTTTTATAAATCTGAAGTCTGATCATACATTTGTTTCTTAATTCTGTTAGTCTATGGGAAAGCTGTCATGACTTAGGCCCAGCCAGTGACAGAGCACCACACAGCCACTCACCCCAACTCCCCAGTGGGGTGGGGAGGAGAAAATAGAACAAAAGGCTCGAGGGTCGAGACAAGGATGGGGAGGGCTCACTCACAAATTGTGGTCATAGGAAAAATAGATTCGACTTGGGGAAAAAACATCAAGTTAATTTGTTACCAATCAAATCAGCATAGGATAATGAGAAACACAACCAAGTCTTAAAAAGCTTCCCTCAACCCCTCCCTTGGTCCTGGGCTCAGCTCTGTTCCCACTTTCTCTAATTCTTCTCTGCCAGAGAGATGGCGAATGGTGGTTGCAGTCAGTCATCACACATTATTTCTGCCACTCCTTCCTCCTCAGGGAGGAGGACTCCTTTGCAGTCCTCCCCTGCTCCAGCGCAGGGTTCCTCCCATGGGAAACAGTCTTCTCCAACATGAGTCCTTCCCATGGGATGCAATTCTTTACAAACTGCTCCAGAATGGGTCCCTTCCATGAGATGTAGTCCTTCAGAAATAGACTGCTCCGGCAGACTTCCCTTGGAGTCTCAGCCGCCTTTGGGTGTAGTCACCTGCTTCAGCATGAGGTCTTTCATAGCCTGCAGGTGGGCATCAGCTCCACAGGCTGCAGTGGGTCAGCCTGCCATCGCATCATGGGCTGCAGGGGAATCTCTACTCCAGCACACGTGCCCTGCTCCTTCTTCACTGACCTTGGTGTCTGCATAGGTGTTTCACTCACATCCCTCTCTGTTGCAGCTTTTCCCCTCTTAAATATATCATTGTGGATATATGATTGGCTTGGCCTTGCCCAGAAGTGGGTCCTACTTGGAGCTGAGAAAGCTTCTAGCAGCTTCTCACGGGAGCTGCCACTGTAGATGCTCCCCTGCTACAAAAACCCACCACGCAAACCCAATACCAAGGCATCAAAGCAGACGTATGTTTTGGCCAGACAAAAACTGTTCTGCAATGGGAGGCATTATGCAGCTGACATTTTATGTATAGAGAGAAAGAAGAATTGCTTTTAAAAGAAGAAGCTGAGTTAAAAAGTAGTTTGACAGAACTAATAATGGCTCTTGGTAGCTATTGCTAAAGATTACCCAAAAAAAAAGAAAAAGTGAGCCAGACTTGTAAATACATACGTTTTAAAAGAATGCTTAAAACCCCAATATTTTCTCCTGAGATTATATATATCTCGTGTCCTATAAAAGGTATAAAAATAAATGCTTACGTTTTGCATAAATGTTGCAAACACTCTTCCTATAAGCAGAGCTGCTGTTTGTGATAACAACAGAGAAACTTTGGGGAGAGAGGAAGGAAAGAGCTGACAGCCTCATGTAGAAAAGCTGAACGATGAAACTTTTTTCAGCCCTGATGTAGTGCCATGGAACAGAAAAAGGGGGGATCCTTGGTCCTCTGAAGAAGATAAACCAGTGTGTGTTTGTCATAAGAAACTTGATTAAGAGATTGTTTGATCTTGTTTCCTTATCACTAAGCAAAAGGTGTAATACCAATAATGTTGTGCCTCAGCTGAAAATGTACCTAAGCAGAGATGTCCTGTTGTGGTTTCTGACCTAAAATGGGAGTCTGGAGCAGAATCAAGATTCTGGCTTTTAAATCCCTAACATCTGTATTTCCTTATTAAAAAAACCCCAAAACAACAATGAACCAAACAACAAACAAACAAAAATAAGCAAAAAACCCAACAAACAGAAAACACAAAAAACTTCCCAAAAACAGTCAAAAAAGCGAAATTCCCAAACTCAAGCATTTTATTCATAGCACAATTAAATTCTTAGTTCTGTTTATTGCTTGGGATAGTACTTTCATTACTACAAGAAACTTCACTTCTGTCTGCCCCCTGCCCCCTGTCCTAGGTGAATCTGGGTTTAGTTTTGAATCTCCTAAAGCGATCTCCAGCACCTTGCAGCCTAGATCTACCGAAAGCCCCCTGATCTTTCTCCATATGCAGTGCTTTCCAGGCTCCCTCCTGTCCCAGTCAAAAAGTGACAGTTGCAGTTTTTGTTAGAAATCTCCTGACTTAAAAATTGCCTGATTAATCTCAAGCTTATTCTTACCAAAATTCTTTCTTGAGCAAGACTTGGCTTTGAAGAACTACATGTGGAAAAAAGGCTTTTTCATGAATTTAGGAGGGAGGGTTGAAATAACACTTTTGATGGAAACTATTAGAAGTGCTTAGCTACAGGATCTCTATAGCAGACACATGTATGTACAGCTGCTGAAGGTAGATACACGCTCTTAATCTACATGCAGGGTATAAATCTATGTAAATAAGAGTATTTAGAAAATTTGTCAGAAAAAAGGGTGTGGTTCAGAATGTCTCTGTAGGTGACAGAAAATCTATAAGACAATACGGCTTCCAGGTGTACGTTGCAATTGAGCTGTGACTGCTCTGTCCTGCTTGTATCTTAAAACTTGCTTCTGTTGAAGTTTGGTTAAAATGGCCAGAGAAATGTCCTGTTCCCTATAAGAAATCCCATCATTGGCTCTATAATGCTGGATGGAAGGATGCTGGAGGTCGTGTTTTATTGGATAAGTGAAGGTTATGAGTGTGGGGGTGGAGGGGGGAGGGAGAGGAAGCTGGAGAAGATATGCTGCTATCTGTGAGGGTAGACAGTGGTTCAAGACTGGCTAATGACAACGTTGAGATGTGTACAGCAGTAAAGGGTGTTCCTCAATAAATAAAGTAGGAAGTTTTTGGCAGTGGTCTGCCAGGAAAGTCTACACGGAGTCAGATTTCAGAGCTGGAGCACTGAATTGCAGTGAGTCACACAGAGCCTGAGAGCTGCCTTTGTTCCACTTGTGTCTGAACGTTGGAAATAGCAAGCTCCAGTTTTTATTAACTTCTTATTTTCATAAGCATAACACGTGCTCTGAAGTTTTTCTTCACTTAAGGTCTTGCAGCTGACTTTCAAAAAATGCTCTCATGGTAAGAACTCTCACTTTTAAATTTTGCTTTTTCTTTTTTCCCCTTGTGCTTCTGTATTAGTGTCTTTGGTCTCACTGTTTCCCACTCCTCATTCCCCCTTTGTTTTTTTTTTTTTTTCGCACACCTGCTCCAGGCATACCTGGTGGACCTGGGACTTGCTGTTACTGCTCTTTGGCTTGTCAATTCACGCTGATTCAGCAGCTCAGATCATGGAAGGTAAGAGTCCTCCAAATCATGCCTATAAATGGAGAGTAAGGGTTAATTTTAAGATATGCTTTCCTAATATGTCAAGAAACTCTACAGTTCAGATGATCATTTTCTCTGCTGCTTGCTGTTCTTGATTTCATGCAGGAAAGCTTCTGCAAGCTAAGAGCTTCAATTGCCATTCATTCCGGAAAAGAGAAAATAAATATGCAGGTTCCCCAGCTATAAGGCAGCCTGTCATTCCTGTTTTCTCAGTATTTCTTCAGAGTGTAATAATCAACAGAAAGTACTTCAGAGAAGTGGAGAATACTGAATGGTTTGGGTATGTCAGTTCAGAGCAAGGTAGCAGAAAGCAGTTAGGATAGATATATGTGTCACTGGAGATACCAGGAATGTGCCAGGCGTGGTGTGAGTGCAAAGCCACAGATGTGGTGCTTGTTCCAGTGCATAGAGATTTCTCCTGGGAAGTGTCTGAGCAAACTGTGATTTTCAGATCTCTTGAGCTAAATGCTTTTTTTTACCAGCCTAACCTGTGTGGATTTGCAGTAAAAAGTCTTTCTGTAATTGCAGATCATATCTTCTTGTAACAGACCCAAATCCCTCAGCATCTCTGGAAGACAGAATCTCAAATTGAACCTGAGAGAGAACATTGACTTTAAAGTTTACATGTAATTTTGAGGAAATTGAAACAGCTTCATATATTGCTTTTCCTTTACAAGCATGATACTTATTTCAAAAGGGTTTTTTCACTATCTTATAAAAAAATAGTCTGAATTTGTTATGCATGTGACACCTAGATAACTATGTAATCGGAGCATTAGAAATTGTTGAAGAGAAGTAGATATTGCATGTGGAGATTTTAATGTCACTCAGACTGGTTTTGTCCCTTTTAATTGACACTGCCATAGAATAGATGGTGTATCTGAGAGCCAAAGATCTAGGTGGTTATTTCAGCAGAAGAAAAAGCCACAAGTTAGTTATTATTAAAAAATGCTGTCAGTGCAGATGTGAAATATGTAATGCAGTATTTCAGCTAATTAAGGAAACAATCTGGAACCAGCTATTAGACTGAGGAACATGGTAATGTATGTCTGAATAATGACAGAGATACAATGTATTGCATATATATTGGAGAGAAATCTGTTGCATCAGGCAAAACTGCTTTTATGGAGTTCATGAATGACAGTGCATGTTGTGGTTTGACACAGCAGGCAGCTAAACTTGACAGTTACTCGCTCACTCCACCCTTCCCTAGCGGGTTGGGGAGAGAACTGGGGAAAAAAAAAAAGTGGAATTCATGAATGGAGATAAAGACAGTTTAATAGGACAGAAAAAGAAGGGAAGATAATAATTATGATAAAAGCATAAACAAACCAAGTGCTGCCCGGTGTCATTGCTCGCCATCTGCTGAGCAGTGCCTACCCAGTCCCCTGAGCAGTGGTCTCCACCCCCTGGCCAACTCCCCCCAGCTCTTCTGTCCAGCCTGAGGTCACCTTGTATGGCCAGTCTGGGTCAGCTGTCCTGGCTCTACCCCCTCCCAACTTCTTGTGCACTCCCAGCTACTTGGCCGTCAGGGCAGTATGAGAAGCTGAAAAGTCCTTAATTTAGTGCAAGCACTGTTCAGCAACAACTAAAACTGCGGTGCGTTACCAACATTATTTTTATCCTAAATCCAAACCACAGCACTATTCCAGCTACGAGAACAAAATTAACTCTGACTCAGACAAAACTGAGATGGTGCAGTGACTGAAATCCATTCGGGAGAGAGTCAAATTTTGGTACATAAATGTTGGAAGCAGGAGCTCATTAAACCTACAAGCACAGTGATAAAAAGAACAGGTATTTATTTGACACAAAATTTGGTTTGGGGTGTATCTATCCAGTTTCTATGACCTGGAGTTTTGGTTCTTTAAATAGCCTACCCTGTGAAAATCAGATCAGAAGTTAGAAATAGGAAAGATAACTCCTACTGATAGAAGACGGTTTCTTCCGATGCAGAATCTTATTACTGCTGGAAAGGCTCCTAACCTTACCATGACTGAAGATGAAATGGGGTTCTGCAAATCTCCTTAGATCACTGAAGACTTGGAGACTTTTCTGGGAATGTGTTCCTGTATGATTGTTCTAGCCTACAATTCTTCCCTACTCATTTGTGGGTTAATACAAAAGTTCCTGTTCTCAAATATTTACTAAGAATTTTACAACTGATTTGTAAGTGCCTGACACAATAGGGATCTTATGCTTTCTATTCCATAACTTCGTACTATGTTATAAGCAATATTTTCCTGATGCTTGTTTTAAACGTTTTCATCTTCTGAAATCAGGTCTTGAGTGATAGAAATAGGAATAATCTTCCTTTCTTTCTTATGCTGCAAGTCCACAAACAATATACTGAAGAGCTATATACTTCAAATCTTTTAGTCTATCTATCTCCCTTCCCACGGTAGTAGACTGTGTAGAAATAACTCGTGTATTTAAGATGAACATGTTTGAAGACACAGTAAGATTAATTGTCCCTCTGGTATTCAGGCCTTTTGCTGCTACCCAAGTTTTATCCAATGTCCATTTTGTCACTGTCTCCTTTAAAATTACTGTTTTGTGGGATTCTCCAGATGCTTCCTGATGGCTGGCCTCTCTCTCCTCTGTCTCCTCATAGCACATATTTATACCTTTAAATTCCTTTTTATATAGGAGGAACTGGTAATGAGTAAACACGGCTTTAGAGGAACAGTGCAGGTGCCTTCTGCCGTACCATTGTACAGGCTTTATGCAAAAGGAAAAAAAATACCTTGGGATGTTCTTCAGTTGGTTAGCTGATGTCAAGAAAATTGCTCATGGATTAAATTATTCATTGAGGGATGAGGAAGGAGTAACTTACCTTTTACAGACCTGCAGACAGAGCAGTGGCCCTTAAAAAGTTTAGAGGAGAAAAATTTACCATGCTGGCCTTGATCAGTCAGACAACCTATTCAATGAAGTCCAGTGAATTTGCTTACTGGTATGAGATTAGATGGCTCCAGCAGCAAGCTTGAGCTCTGCCATGGTTTTGTGAGAGATATCAGACAGATTAGTTTAAGAATTTTGATCAGTCTCCTATCAGGAGGTTTTTTGACCCAAGTCTTGTTCTTCTTGAGAAAATTGTATAATTATGGACAGTTCCTGCAGAGAAGAAGGAAACAAACTGAAAGGATGGTGGGAAAGTGTAAGGGGAAAATTCAGATGATAGTCTTTGAATTTGTTTGAGAAATTCTGAGTTTTAGTTTAATCTTTTAGTGAACATGTGTGATGTTAGAAATTTTGTTTCAGTGGAAGTGTTGTTTTCATTTCCAAGTCCTAGAATGTCTGACTGCTGCTTTCATTGTAAAATGGGACAGACAATAAAGCGGCCTATTTTAAACCATATATTTTAAATCATGAGTTACCAATTTACAGCACCAGCTGAAACCCCTTCTTGATCAAAATGAAATCTGTTTAGCTTGTTAAAATGAGGATTTATCTGTTACCTAATTGTAGATCGAGATATGTGTTGTGAAAGAATGAAAAAAAAAAAAAAAGAGAGATATCGTATTGAAAATTTTTTAATTCTGTTGCATATTCTGCAAATTGATGAAATTTGATCATTGTTTCACCAAAATTCTGAATATATAGTTGAGTCTTGCTTTAGAGTGCCACTGAACAGCAGTCTGAAATAGCAGCAGTTCCTGAGAGAATTTTTACTGACTCTGTTGAAAGATTTTAGTCCCTTTCACTGCAGCTAGCATTGCACGTGTACAAAAAGGTAAGGAATAATAGGCCTTCTTTCTCTTCAGCCAAATACAGTGCCATTTGAACAATGGTGTGCTTTTGCAGTTTTTCTCCTATGTTCACAAAATTTGTGTAAATACAGTATCCTGTTCTACTTGGGTTTGTGTGAGCGGGTTAAAGATATGTTGGTGTCCTCATAAATTACTTCATCACTTCTCCTTTGTTGAAATGACAATTTAGTATCTGTCTGTACATAATAGTTCTGTCTTATTCTGTCTGATATTGCTTGTGATGAATGTACTTGACTTTTAATTACACCTGATAGTGTGTCTTTATTTACATTGATTATCCTGGCTGCTTTTCCCATGCTTTGTATCTTCAGCAACAAATTGAGTTAGATAATAGAAAGCACTCAGAACACAGTCCTGAACATGCTGCTACCTAGATTGTGGACAGAACTGAAGTTATAAAATCTAAATGCTAACACTGCTGGAAGGTGAATGATAGAATCCTCCCTGTGACTTACTCTGGCCTCTCGCAGAAGTCAGATTTATTCTTGCAGGCTATCTAGGCAGTTATCAGTTTTTCAGATCTTGGCATTCAAATCAGTGCATGCTTTAAAAAAAAATGAAAAAAAAAAAAGATGTTCTTTAAGTGTACATTATTCTGCAGTTTGTATTATGTTTATGTGCTCTAAAAGAAGCTTTACAAATTTCTCTTTGGCATCTGGGTTTTATTATTAGCCAAGCTGAACAGCACTTTCTTGCCCTAAGTAACATGCTCAGCAATAGTTTACATAACATAAATATTTATCTCTTTCCTTGTCATTTGACTGTTGACATAAACTTTGTACTCGTGACCTGCTGAGTTTAATGGAGGAATCCTGAATTATTGACTTTCATTGGCTGTTGATTATTCATCCAAGCAGCTAGACTGCCCTGCACGGTCAACCAGCATAATGAGTGTAACTAAATGTGTATATACATTTAAAAACTTATTTCTATCAACTAATTACTGTGTGTGCTTCAAGTAATAAACGTGTCCAGGCACACGGACTTATGTGGTGATAGGGATGGCTCAATTTATCTCTCCTGAGACAGAACACGATTACAGTAGTGCTGGTCTGTTTGGAGGGCAGTATTTTGTAGAGATACTTAGATGGCACTGTATTCTCTTGTGCCAGCCTGAGCATTTGGACAGCATCAAACCGCGCTTGAGTCTAAACTGAACAAGCCGCTGTGTATCTTTCAGAGGCATCTTCAAGCTGTTACCAGCTGTTGAGCATATTTTTAATGTGGAGCTGAACCTGATTTCATAGTTGATAAAATACCTTTCCATGCAAAACATAGTTAATTTACTGTAGAAAATCAGATGGGTTCAGTCGATGTCATCTGTACAAGTAGCTGAAGAGATTGGTAACGCCAGGAGAACAAACCTGATTTGGTAAATTTGTTCCATTTTATCACTTTTCTAATTGGATTCGTTTTCTGTGTAATGTCCTCTACGTGCCTGTTCTCTTGGACAATAGACTACATGTTTGCTAAGCTACTCTACCAGGCAACAGAAGATTTTTTTAGGGAATTTTTTGAGATGTTAGAAGGGGAAACCAGCTGTGGTGGATGTAGCATTATAATGACTGCCTTCGTTTTCTCTCTGAAGGCGTCCTGGTCACACTGAAGCCTGCAGTAAGCAGTTGTTTCCATGGTCTGAATAAAACTTAAATTTGCCGTTGTGCTTGCATTTGCCACTGATGATATTTGAAGGACCTGCTCTGCTGAGAAAGGCCACACTGAAATGCTTCTTTTCGATTTGTTCTGGCTCAGCTGTAGGCAACGCAGCAAGAGGAATTTCTTGAAAGAAGTCCTAATGGTCTCCCGAGCGTTTCAAGGCATACCCGTGTGGTTGGCATTGCCTTGCCCGCTCAGAGCTCTTGCACAGCCTTGTACTACGGCTCTGTTACGCAGCCTGTGTCCCGTGCAGCAGCTGCTGTATAAAAACTGCTAATTCCAGGTACTTGTGATAGGAGAACCCCTGATCCTGATGATCAGTGGTAGCTACTGAACTGCTGCTTCTTGCTACAGAAGTGAAGGGATGAGTAGAGAGAATGAGAAATCCTGCTTTGAGTGGCTAGGGCTTGTTAGCAGAACACAATGACTTCCATGGTGTGCGAAGGAATAGTCTTGGCTTGTTTGGTTCAAGCAGGTGAGCCCAGACACAAACGTACATTTCAGCTGCAAGCTGCCATTTCAGTTCATGAGCAGCAGAAGATTTGGTTGCATGATTTATGTTTGGGATATTCAGAGGATTCCAAAGAACGTATTTCTTACTTCAGTGTTAATTTCTAAATGAGACACAAGTTTTGGCTGTTTGTCCCTTTGGCTGTGATTTCTTTCCCTTTCCTTTGGTATGTGAGCTGTGGATTGATTCGTTATTTCTCATAGTGTTATCTCACATTTGACCAAATTTGTGCAGTGGCTTTTCCAATTTACACAGTGTGCCTTGGCTAGAAAGACACTGAATTGTGCATTTTGGTGAAATCTGATCATCAGAGGTCATTAATCTTGTCTATTTTGGAGAGGATGTCTATTTACCGATACTATTTCTATGTCACCAAACAATCTTGTCCCATTTGGACAACCACACACAATTACAGCAGCTTTTTAAACCAACCAAATTAGCCAGCAATTTAAACTGTGGTGAATTTAATCTGCCCATCTCTAGTAGCTTCTGTTCCCAAATATGGAAGTCACAGACACTGCAGAGAGTAGAGTGCAGTAGAATTCTCTCAAAGAATGAGTAAAATCAGCAAACACTAATTTTAATTTATTCGCATATGAGGACTGTGAAACAATAGAAGTTTTATTCAGGATATCTTCTGGTGAGAAAGCCTTGGAAAGAACAACAGATAGGGCTGAATCTTCCCTGCCAAATAATTGCGGTCAGTGGCTCAATATCCAAATGGAAACCTGTGACGAGTGGAGTCCCTCAGGGAGCGGTGCTGGGCCCGGTGCTGTTTAACATCTTTGTGGGCAACATGGACAGTGGGATCGAGGCACCCTCAGCAAGTCTGTGATGACACCAAGCTGGGTGGTGCGGTCGACAATGCTGGAGGGAAGGGATCCATCCAGAGGGACCTGGACAGGCTGGAGAGGTGGGCCCAGATCAACCCTATGAAGATCAACAAGGCCAAATTCAAGGTCCTGCAGCTGGGGCAGGGCAGTCCCAGGCACAAATATAGGCTGGGTGACAAGTGGATGGCGAGCAGCTCTGCAAAGGAGGGCTTGGGGGCGCTGGTTGGTGAAGCGCCGAACACGAGCGGCCATGTGCCCGGGCAGCCCAAAAAGCCCCAACTGTGTCCTGGGCTGCATCAAGAAATGCATGGTCAGCAGGTCAAGGGAAGTGATTCTGCCCCTGTGCTCTGCTCTGGTGAGACCCCACCTGGAGCACTGCGTCCAGCTCTGGAGTCCTCAACACAAGACAGGCATGGATCTGTTGGAGAGGGTCCAGAGGAGGACACAAAGATGATCCGAGGGCTGGAGCACCTCTCCCATGAGGACAGGCTGCGGGAATTGGGTCTGTTCGGCCTGGAGAAGAGAAGGCTCTGGGGAGACCTAGCGGCCTCCAGGATCTGAAGGGTCTACAGGAAAGCTGGGTAGGGGCTGTTTATCAGGGTGTATGGGGACAGGACAAGGGGCAATGGTTTGAAACTAGAACAGGGGAGATTGAGAGTGGACATTAGGAAGAAGTTCTTTCCTCTCAGGGTGGTGAGACACTGGAACGGGTTGCCCAGAGAAGCTGTGGAGCCCCATCCCTGGAAGCCAGGCTGGATGAGGCTCTGAGCAACCTACTCTAGTGGGAGGTGTCCCTGCCCATGGCAGGGGAGTGGAACCGGATGATCTTTAAGGTCCCTTCCAACTCAAGCTGAATATACCTTTCAACTTTCTCTGTACTTTTTGGGTGGTCAGTGACTAAGAGGACACTATATTGCATGGTCATTGCTCATTGCATTTTATATCCTCTTCCTTTCTTCCAAGCGATACAAATCAACTAACTCAAAGAGAGCAGAACCCACCTAGAAATAATTCTCATTCTGTGGTGCCTACTAAAGAGAAAGCTGATGACTCTTGAGAGAAAAGACTCCAAGACATGCTTCAGAGTTTCCTGTAAGCACTAGCTGTGTTCCCTGGATATTCTGAATAACCCATAACTGTGTTTTACTGCAAAACGGTTTCAGAACATAAACTAGTGTGGCATCACTTGGTGGTATCCGCCAAGTCGCTCGATCACTCCCCCTACTTCCCTCAGCACGACAAGGGGAGAGAAAATAAGATGGGAAGAGCCCGTGGGGTATGATAAAGGCAGTTTAATGGAAAAGCAGAAATCAAGGCTGTGCGCAAAGCGAAGCAAAACAAGATTTTATACTCTACTTCCCATCGGCAGGCGATGTCTGGCCTTTCCCAGGAAGCAGGGCTCTGGTGTGCGTAGCTGTTGCTCAGAGGACAAGTCTTCACAAATGGATGACCCCCACCCTCCTTATCCTTTCTTTCCCTTTTATGCTTGAGCTGACATCACAGGGTGTGGAATATCTCTTTGGTCAGTTTGGGTCAGCTGTCCTGACTGTGTCCCCTCCCAAAATCTTGCCCACCCCATCCCACTGGGCAGGGGTGGGAAGATGTTGGAAAGAGCCTTGGTGCTGTGCGAGCGCTGCTCAGCAGCAGCCACAACACGGGCATCTGATCTGCCTCCCAATACAAAGCCCAGCACCATGACAGCTGCTCTGGGGACCAGTGGCTCCAGCTCAGCCCAAGACACATAGAAAGAGCAGATCTGTTTGGGATAGGAGAGGACCTAGGTAGCTTTTCTAGATGGTACTGAAGAAGCTGAGCAGATGACAGTATGTATCATGTACACTTTTCCTTCCCGTTATATGTATGTACTGCATCATAATATGTTTGATGTCTTAATTTGATAACTAACAGCCCTCATACTTAAGCGTACATTGCAGTGTACATTGTTTCTTGAAATATATTAATTTAGAGTTGTTGCCATTTGTTCCCATGTTTTTTTCTGTCCCACATAAAACTTCTGGCTCAGTCCCATTATGTTTCGTTAGAAGGCATATCATCAAGAGAGAAAGGACTGTTACAAGTAATGAAAACAAATGTACTAGTAGCTTGTTTATTTATTAGGCAGCAACATGCACCTGGTGATCTACAAAGCAAAGTATGTAGTGGTGAAAGTGAGGGGAGAATTATGCAAAATTTAAGGCTTTTCTAGGAAGTCTCTCACATTTGGAATTCCTAACATCAAAGTATCCATTGATCAGGCTCGATAACCCTCCTTACCAGTCCATTGGCTGGATCACAGTGAGGTGTGATGAAACAGGGTCTCTCCACAGTATGGATCTTTATTTCTGCCATCCCACTTTGGTTAACTACATACTAACTTAATACACTGCATCACTTCTGCGAATATGATGCCTTTTTATTCTCAGAGGGCCAAAGTGTTAGCTTTTTTAGTCTTCAGCTTTTCACAAGTTGTTCCATCTGTTTCAACGCTTTGCCAAACCAACATAGCTGTTGACTTGGTAGGAGGAACCGCTCATCTACTGTGAATGCTCCACAGTAGTACTGCCATTTTGCAGTGCTCTTGTGTATATGTGTGAATCCACCCCTTTCCTGCTATTCACTGTAAAAAACAAGCAAACATTTAGTCCTTCTTAGACTAGCTGTGAATGTGGTTTAACATACATGGTTGGATTTTTTTTTTCCCTGTCTTTATTTTTCTTTGAGATGCAATTACAGGAAAGGTATATAACAGACAGGCTTTCTCAGCTGCAAAAATCTGCCTCTTGATCAAAAAAAAATGTGTCAGTTATTGCAGTGAAATTGTATTAATGTAAAAACACTTATCTGAAAGAATATTGATTTTGTAATTAGAGTTCTATAATGTTAGTGTATAACTGCATTTGTTTTTAACAAACAATACTTGACTGAAGCCAAAATACTGCTAAGGTGTTCTTATATTATAATGGAGGCTTTGATTCTGCGTGTGTGTTTCTTGCTGTGTTGGTTTTGGGTTTTTTTCTGATTCACTTTTAGGGAAACATACATCTATCATGAGATGCAACTCTGACAAGTAACTGTCGTGTGGCAATTTCCTGGCCCAGAGATACGATGAATGGCAGGAGTGGGGGTGGGGTTTAGTATAAATCTGAACATGCTTAAAATTTAAAGTATGCATTCTCAGTAAAAAATCACCAAATCACTGGTGACCTCAAGTGTTGTAGCTCCCTTTTACACCTCTTACAGAATTCCAACTTTGTAACTGCTTTGCCCTTATCAACTTTAAATTGTTGAATGAGGAGGGTTTTTTCATTTCTCTTGAAATAATGCCCTTCAGAAAACTAATTTTTCCTATGTTGATCAAAGTTTCTTTTCTGAAAAGTGCATGACCAGTGCAAAAAGACTGCTGCTCCAGCAAAGTTCATGCAGACACCCTTGAGCATTTACAGTATGACTGTTAAATGAACACTTAGCAGGTCTGTGGGATACTGAGGTTACTTGCATCCTAAGTATCCTACTTCAAGATCTATTGTTACTGCAGAATTCCCATAGTGTTAAGAAGTTAGTGTCTCATTTAGCTTCTGTATAGTCAGCAGAACAAAAGTTGCCTAGTAAATGCATTTGTTACAAATCCCTGAGGTAGCGGTGGGGGAAGCTAGATTATCTACATTAACATCTTGTCTTGCCATCTGTTCTGTGTCTGATTACAATATTGTAGCCATACGCTGAAGTGCTTTGTAAATACTAACTATAATTCTTTACACTATCCCTGTGTGATATGTTTCTTAGATACGAACAAAAATTATTTCTCCCCTGTCTGAATATTTAACTTTGCTGTGTTTCCTCTTGATGGATAAATCTTTACATGCAGATCAGTGCAATGCAAACAGTGCAGAACCGAAATCTGTGATGAAAAAGTCACATAGAACAGTCTGTTGGAGTGACACCATCATCCAAGTGGTTGATAGGTCTTGTTTATTTATTTCCTTACTGAGGAAGCTGGGACAACTGTGTGCCTCCAGCTCCTTTTGACCTTTCCATTTTTGATTCACAGTGTGTAGAAGAAGCAGACTTTGCCCTCAGAAACCAGAAAAAGTGGGGAGACACTCAGCAGTTTTCTCCACATCCTCATGCATCTGCACAAGCATCAGGGAGCATCTTGATCCTAATGCCTGTATCTTTCCTGAAACGCAACTGAATCGGTGTGAGAGGCCTTGGATGGTCCTCTACTTACTCTACAATGATCATGACACAAAGAGGTCATGAAAACCAGATTGTTTTACATTAAAATGTATCTTCTGAGTTGTAGGGAAAGCCTAAAGATTGAGGGTCAGCTTTATGTTATCTGGGGTTTTCCCCAAATGAACCTTTCTCAGTCCAGTTTAGGAATTTGAAACATTCTTTGTCTGAATACAAAACTTTTCCTAAACAGCAAGAATAAGGTGGTTATAGAGATGACAGAGTTAGAATCTTCTTAGAGGACAAAATAGAGCAAAAGGACAAATAACAGTCAAAGACTGCAACAAATGAAATTTTGATTGAACAAGGAGAAAGAAAAATTCTTTAACATTCTTAATTCTTAAGTTCTGGAAGAAGTTGCTGAGAGAGGTTGTGGGATCTCGACCCTTGCAAGTATCCTGAACTTAACTAGATGGGACTTTAAGCAACCTGATTCTTCAGGTTACCCATGCATTGAGCAGCACATTGGACTAGATGACCTTTAGAGGGCCATTCTAAAAGATCTCTTTTCTGTGATTTTAAATAGGTGTGTTGGGTTTGTGTCTGGTGGGGTTCTGGTAGCAAGGGAAGGGGCTACTGGTGTGGCTCCTGTAAGAAGCTTCAAGAAGTTCCCCTGGCTCTAAGAAGAACACACCTCTGGCCAAGACCAAACCAATCCTCACCTCTTTGATAACATATTTAAGAGAGGAAAAACGTATTGGGTGAGTTCTTTTGTTTTGGAGGGGAGTGGGGCGTGAGAGAGATGACCATGCAGACACTGAGGTCGATGAGGAAGGAGCGGGGGAAGTTTACCAAAGCAGATTCCCCGTAGGCCCCTGGTGAGACTGCAGGCTGAGCCCTTGCAGTCCTTAGAGATCAATGGTGGTGAAGAATCCTGCTTTCAGCCCATGGAGGATCACACACTAGAGCAGGGGACTGCTCCTGCAGAAAGCCATGACCCTGAGGGAAGTCTACGCTGGAGCAGTCAATTGCTGGGAGGACCTCAGCTAGTTGGAGAAGTTCATGGAGGGGATGGAATCTGTGGGACCGATGCCATGTTGCAGCAGGGGAGAACTGTGAGGAGTTTTCTCCCTGAGGAAGAAGGAGCAGCAGAAACAACATGGGATGGGCTGACTGCAACCCGCATTCCCCTGTGCTGCTGGGGAAGAGGAGGAAGAGAACTGGGGCAGAGCTGAATCCAGGAAGAGGGAAGGGGTGAGAGGATGGCGTTTTTAAGATCTATTTGTATTTATCACTGTCCTATTGTGGTTCAATCGGCAAATTGGTGGTGGTTTTGTTGTTTAAATTATATTTTGTTGTTTCCCCAAGTCAAGTCTGTCCTTTTCCCATGACTATAACTGGTGAGTGAGCCCTCTGCGTCGTTTGTCTTGACCTTTGTTGTATTTTCTCCTCCCATCCCACTAGAGCGGGGTAGGAGCGAGTGAGCAGCAGTGTTACGCTTTATCGTTGTCTGGGTGGGCTCAAACTGCAACCACAGGGAACTTAAAGTTGGACTTCACAGACCTAATTCCTTTGTGAATCTGGTTCCCAGTGACTTGCCCATAATCACAGAAAAGGGCAGTAAAAGACCAGGAGAGTGAGCATAGATAATGCTGTAAGACCTGGATCATGCTTGGCTTCCTTAATCCACTGCTATTTCTGAAGCATGTTAGAATAAGTTAGAGAGCAGATTGATCGCTAACACTAACTCAGCCATCAGGAACTCTAAACCCAGTATCTGCATGGAATCAAATATACCTTTTCCACTTTATGTATCTGTCTAAAGATGGGTCAAAGAATGTACCCTTTTACCTTTCCTTTTTTCTCTTTTCTTTTTTCCCTCTTCACTTTTTCCTTTCCCTTTCCTCTTTCCCCTTCTTTGTTCTTCCTTCTGCCTTTACCTCTTCCTCCTCCCTTTCCCTTTCCCTTTCCCTTTCCCTTTCCCTTTCCCTTTCCCTTTCCTCTTCTCTTTCTCATTTTTTTGTTTTTTTTTTGAAGTTCTGTAAAATACTCTTGGGGAAAAAAAACAACAAACTTGGAGCAGAACACAGGAATGTGTTACTGTAACCCTATAATTTTTCATCTTTCTTCATGGTCCTGCTGCTCATGAGTCTGAGTAACCAATGCTCTCCTCCCTTTTTAAGGGCTGGAGAGTGGGGGTGAAGGATTTTTGAAATGCTAAGTGCTTTCTTGTTCTTTGTCCTTTTAGGGCCTCTTGGTCAGGCATATTTTACTGACCAAAAACTCTGTGGTTCATCCTTCTCTGGAGCTGTTGCCCCCCTGCCTCAAAAAGACCCTATTGCAGTGACTATAGTCGTTCTAAACAATTCTCAGGAGCAGGTGCTTACTGTAGTATCTGACCCATCAGCTCATGTCCAGTCCATCAATCTGCCACAGAAGGACTTAGCAACCTACTCCCTTGTTGCCTGTTCATCTGAAGTCTTGTTTCGTCATGGACCACGTGTGACTGTTGCACAGAAGCAATGGTGCAACCACCGGTGTGGCAGAAACGGTTCTTGTCAGATACTAAATGGCAGAGTGTTAGGAATCTAAACTCTAATGGAGGGTTCTACTGTGATATCCCTGGTGCAGTTGTGCCATTTGAACTTTGTCCCACCTAGGGTATAGAGGATTTCAGGGCTGAAAAGCTTTGAGATGTCACTATGCAAATCTCCCTGGCTTTTTTCAGCTTGTATTGCAGATAGGCCAGAAGTTATTCTGTCACTGGTGGTGATGAACTCTTTCTGAGTTCTGGGATTCCCTGCTGCATCATATTTTTACCGGCCTATTTAGATTTACACACTTAAACTTAGACCGTTTCCTCAAACTGAGAACGGATATTATCTGTATTTTCAATGCAATTTTAACTATTGACATGAAAAGTAGTAGTTGGTATGATAATTAATGTAATGACTACCAGTAAGAAAACCCAGTGAGAGATGTATGGGGCAGCATAGCTTACACTTAGATGCATGACCTTTTGTCCAAAGAAAACTCTGTTTCCTTCTTAATAGCAATAATTTGGTTTTAGCCTTGCTGCCTTGTGTCTGTTACTTTAATATGGCCAACAGAAGAAATCTAAGATATGGAATGGCGTGTGCTGCTTGAGAATCTCTTTCCATAGCAGACAAAAAAAAAAAAAAAAAAAAAA
>VWZK01018995.1:39504-160489 GCA_013396935.1 Baryphthengus martii
GATGAAGTTTTCTTTACTTTGTCTGACAAAACTCAGCAGCCTTGTAACTGCAAAACCTGAAGTATTTCAGAGATTGCTTTTGTCTGTGCTCCTGATACCTTTATTTTGTGCCAAAGGGCAGACCAAGTCCACTGTAATTGTTATTTATTAAAAGGTAGGTTAGGAATTGCATCCAGCAATGTCCAGATTGTTCAGAGAGAAATTGTTATTTATAATTGTTTCCATCCTGCTCTTTCTCTACATTAAAGCATTTTATGGTGTGGCCGACTATTCAACCATACAGTTCTGCGTAGGTAGAACCTTGACACTTTACTTTGAAGTCTGGATCATTTCAAAAGAAAACACTCTCCACTTTCTGAACTAAGTATTGGTACTGGCCTCATTTTGCCCTTATTATTTTGAATTCCAACCAGGTGAATGCAGTTTTGCGGTACTTGCATGTAACTCTTCTCAAGAAAAGTTAATTGCAATGCATTGTGTAGAAACAGTAATTTTATTTTCCTAGGTGTTTCCATAGCACCTCTGACCCTTGGCTATAAACCAGTACATTTGTGAGGGGAGGTGCTCTGTGTAGCCAGAGTGAAGACGTTCAAGGGTGACACATAGACCAGCAGTTGATCTACAGACTCTGATGGAGGAAAACTGCTTTTGGATGCCTGGCAACCTCTAATAGTTGTTGGTTATAGCAGATGGTCTCTAGTTACCACTAAAGGGAATTAACTTTTCTGTCCTAATCATGGCTTAGTTCTTCTGCTCTCCTACATCAACTTTCATTCAGATGAACTGACTGCGGAAATGAATGCAAGAGCTAGGACAGACTGTTAAAATTCCAGAGGGAATATAGCTCTTGTTCCTCCAGGCACAAACTGACCAGTGAAAAAAATGCAATGATTTTTCAAGATTTGAAGGATATACATTTTCCTACAGGCAGTCAATTCTACAACTGTGCATTTCAGATTTTCTTGTATTCTGTTTTGTGTACCAGCCATCACTGAAGACTGAAGTAAATAAGTGTCTTCTGAGATAAGGAGTGTCCTCTTTGCTGCTAACAATGTAAGACTCATGGTGTACAAAAAAAAAAAGTTGCTGCGTGCTGAGACTGTGCTAGGGCTTTTATTTACATCTTTTCTTTCTATTGCAGACCAAATTTGGTCTAATTACTGCTGCATATATCCTTGCATTTGAAGTAATGCCAAGCCCGTCACAAACCTGCTATGATTAAACATAATTTTTTTTGGCTTGTGCCTTTGTCTTCCTTAAAAAGGCTTATGTTTGCCGTGCTTACAAGCTTCATCCTCCAGAATGAAGTGAATGCAGAAGTGTGAGTGAGCTGCAAAATCAGCTTTCTATAGATTTAGCAACTACTCCAGACAAAAGTCACTGTTTGCATTCCTTGGGCAATTCTGACACGCTCTTAACGATAGTAAGAGCAATAATAACTTTGCGTTTTTTGAATGTAACATGAAACTTAGACATTTTCTCAACATTCCCCCACTTTCCTCAGTAAATTCTGAATTTTGAGCCCTGGAAACCTGTTCTAACATCTCTCAGCTCAGCTGTGGTTCCTGACAGTCAAACTCCCAGCTCTATGTCAGTCACATGATGCAGAGATCTCAGAGAGGCTATAAGCCAGAGCAGCCCTCCCCATCATGTGAGGAGCTCATAACATTTGATTCAGATCTTCTAGGGATGCTGACTCAAAGGTAGAGAAGATAGAAAAGCCTCCTGAGATTTTCATGCTCCCTGCTTTGAAGTCAAGTTTAGCCCAGGTTCTGTTGGTCCAAGTGATGGGTCTGCCCAACTCCCTGCTTAGTCTCAGAGCTTCTTTGCTTTGTGTTGTGGAGCTGAAAGCAGAGTTGTGGAAGCCATGAAGTCCCTGTCTCTGGGGAATTCTGTATTATGGGACTGTCCTGATGCCATGAACTCTATTCAGGTGAACTGAAAGAATCAGTTGTCGGTTTATGTTTAGTATCTGATTTTACATAATATGTGACATCTGGCAAATGAAACATACTTGTGCTTTGGCAGAAGTTCATTGACATTGACATGTTTTCTAAAAATCTTTAATCGATGGCTTTTTTTGAAAACTTGCTTGATTAGAAAATTCCTTCTCACATCAATTAGGAAACAAAATATCAGAGCTATATACTTGAGTAGCTGTACTTCTTCTTTACTGCTAGCAAAGAAAATTCAGGCAAGAGGAATGTTAAAATGAATACAAAAAAATGGGAATAGAGAGACTGAAATCTTCGCTGGTTTCTGCTAACGTGGATCCTGAGCCAGCAGGCAGTGTGGTAAGGTCATAGTAACAACTTGAAGACCCAGCATGACCTTGAAAACAGAAACTGGACAGAGAAAAGAGGGCAGATGGAATGTTCTGAGTCTTGTCAACGTTCTTTTCAACATTAGTGACTGGGGTATGACCAAACTGTTGCAATATATGGCTAATTAGTGGTTCAGTTCTTCTGTGCTTGATTTTGAAATGTTCTGGAGACACTGGAGTGAAGTCAACTCTGTTCAAATGATGGCTTCACTGCACAGAAAATAAAGGCTGCCCAACATAATTCTGAATGATTCATAAAAACTACTATGAGTTCCACAGATTTGTGTGGTGCCTGGATGCGTTAAGAAAAGTGTATCCAGCAGGTCTAGGGAGGTTCTCCTCCCCCTCTACTCTGCCCTGAGGAGACCACACCTGGAATACTGTGTCCAGTTTGGGGCTCCCCAATTCAAGAGAGACAGGGATCTACTGGGGAGAGTCCAATGGAGGCTCTGGGGATGATGAAGGGACTAGAATGTCTCTCCTATGAAGAGAGACTGAGTGAACTGGGGCTGTTTCGCCTTGAAAGGAGATGGCTGAGAGGGGATCTGATTCATGTCTAGAAATATCTGAGGGGTGAGTGTCAAGTGGAAGGGGACAATCTCTTTTCAGTGGTGCCCAGCAATAGAATGAGAAATAATGGGTTTAAGTTAGAACATAGGAAGTTCCACCTCAAGATGAGGAGAAACTTCTTTCCTGGGAGGGTGACGGAGCCTGGACCAGGCTGCCCAGAGAGGTTGTGGAGTCTCCTTCTCCGGAGACTTTCCAGCCACCCCTGGATCTGTGTCTGTGTGACGTACCCTGGGTGATCCTGCTCTGGGAGGGAAATTGGACTAGATGATCTCTAGAGCTCCCTTCCAATCCCTAACATTCTATGATTCTGTGATTTTATGAGTATGTTTGACATGGTTTAATTTCACAGCAATGCAAGGTTTATTAATAGAATGAGATAAATCAAAGGTTGGTTTTAGAAGCACTTAATGACTGGTTATGTTGTAAACAAAATCTTCAGTCAGTAAGGGTTTCCGTGGCATGCATGTACAAATGCAGCCTTTTTGAACACATGTGACTGCGGTTTCAGGAGTCTCGTTCGGGTGGATTTCAAAGTGGCAAATACTTTGTTCTGTGTTGAAAGGTATCTTGAGCCTCAAAAGTATTACTTTCACAAATGAAACGTTGTTGTTCTCTCACAATGCATGCATCTGTATCGATTGTTTGCCACTTTCCCTCTTTTTCATGGGCCCTCCCCCTCTGTCCTGTGGGTTGGAGTACGGTTCCATTGTGATTCAGTCCTCATGCACCTGGGCCGGGACAACCAGCATTATCAGTATAGGCTGGGAGAGGATATACTGGAGAGCAGCCCTGTGGAAAGGGATTTGCGGGTGCTGGTGGAGGAAAAACTGGACATGAGCCACCAATGCGCAATCGCAGCCCAGAAGGCCAATCACATCCTGGGTTGCATCAAAAGAAGTGTGGCCAGAAGATCAAGAGAGGTGATTCTGCCCCTCTACTCTGCCCTGGTGAGATCTCACCTGGAGTATTGTGTCCAGTTCTGGAGCCCCCAACACAAGAAGGATATGGAGATACTGGAGCGCGTCCAGAGGAGGGCCACCAAGATGATCAGGGAAATGGAGCATCTCTCATATGAAGACAGGCTGAGAGAGTTGGGGCTGTTCAGCCTGGAGAAGAGAAGGCTCCGGGGAGACCTTATTCTGACTTTCCAGTACCTGAAGGGGGCCTATATGAAGGCAGGGGAAGGGCTATTGAAAAGGGCTTGTATGGATAGGACGAGGAGCAATGGGTTCAAGCTAGGAAAGGATAGATTTAGGTTGGATATTAGAAAAAAGTTCTTTAACACAAGGGTGATAGATCACTGGAATGGGCTGCCCAGGGAGGTGGTGGAGGCCCCATCCCTGGAGTCATTCAAGGTCAGGCTTGATGATGCTCTAGGCAACCTGACCTAGGTAGAGATGACCCTACTTGTGTGGGGAGGTTGGACTGGATGACCTCTGGAGGTCCTTTGCAGCCTGAAACATTCTATGATTCTATGATTCTGTGATATATTTTGTATAGCAAAGCATTGCATACGGTGAGGACAAAGGCAGTAATCTTAGCAGTTTCTGAGTAATCTGTGAAGTTGATTAATTGCCACAATGATTGAAACTCCTTTTCAAATTCTGAGGTGTTGTCCCAAATCAATTTACGAATTTCGAACACTGGGCTTCCTCCTTCTCCTTCTCTAATAATGGCTGCTACGGACTGTACCTGCAGCTCTGCCTGCCCACAACTCAAGAGAAGGGAGATGTTACCCTGGGTTGCCCTAAGGGCTGCCACAATTAATTGACAATCCTTTTCTTCAGTTCGTTCCCAATGTTTATACCATTGACTCACTCCTAGGGCTGATAAGGATAATTTTCGTGGGCTTTGCGATTTAGTTAGGTTGTTGGTAGTAGCAGTCAGCTTGTTCATTAGAACTCCAGATCCTATGCTATTTAGTATTCCTAGTCCTGTTCCAAATAACCTGGTAGTGTCTCGTCCTGTATGTGAGGATTGTTTTAAAGATCTTCCAAGTAACTGTGTTAGCCAACAAGCATGAGCAACCTCTAGAAAGGCAGAATAATATGATTTAATTGCTGACACATTGATGTGTAATACTAGTTCTAACTCTTTTAAGAGACCAGCTGGGGTTAACGATAACTTGCTTTTGTCCTGTATTTTTAATTACATGAGGGCCTGTGTTACAGATGTGTGGAGGCAATTTAATAGGAGGTGAGACTGGTAAAGACAGTTGTTGAGCTTTGATTTTGATCTGGAGAGCCATGATGGAATGAAATTCAAGGTCAGCCCAAAAAGCATGCCTTGAGTGCTGAGTGGGATATGGTGAAGGCATAGCAACATTTGTGTGCATAGGGACAAACGTGTGTGGTCAAAATCATGTTTGGGCCAAGGTCAATGGGATGAGGTTTAACAAGGCCAAGTGCCGGGTCCTGCAGTTGGGTCACAACGCTCCAGGCAACACTCCAGGCTTGGGGAGGAGTGGCTGGAAAGATGCTTGGCAGAAAAGGACCTGGGGTGTTGGTTGACAGCTGGCTGAATATGAGCCAGCAGAGTGCCCAGGTGGCCAGGAAGGCAAACAGCATCCTGGCCTGGATCAGAAGTGGTGTGGCCAGCAGGAGGAAGGAAGTGATGGTGCCCCTATGCTCAGCACCGATGAGACCGCATCTCTGGTACTGGGTGCAGTTCTGGGCACCACAGGAAAAGAAAGACACTGAGTTGCTGGTGTGGGTCTGGAGAAGGGCACCGAAACTGGTGAGGGGATTGGAGAACATGTCTTATGAGGAGAGGCTGAAGGAGCTGGGATTGTTTAGTCTGGAGAAGAGGAGGCTGAGAGGAGACCTCATTGCTCTCTACAGCTCCCTGAAAGGAGATCGTAGTGAGGCCAGTGTTGTCCTTTGACACTGTCCCACATGACATCCTGGATGCCAAATTGGAAAGACACGGATTTGATTCATGGACTACTCAGTCGAATTGGCTGGGTGGTTGCCATCAATGACTCCATTTCCAAGCGGAGACCAGTGATGTGTGGTGTTCCTCAGGGATCGGTACTGGGCCCGGTGCTGTTTATCACCTTTGTTGGTAACATGGACAGTGGGATTGAGGGCACTCTCGGCANATCGTAGTGAGGCCAGTGTTGTCCTTTGACACTGTCCCACATGACATCCTGGATGCCAAATTGGAAAGACCCGGATTTGATTCATGGACTACTCAGTCGAATTGGCTGGGTGGTTGCCATCAATGACTCCATTTCCAAGCGGAGACCAGTGATGTGTGGTGTTCCTCAGGGATCGGTACTGGGCCCGGTGCTGTTTATCACCTTTGTTGGTAACATGGACAGTGGGATTGAGGGCACTCTCGGCAAGTTTGTGATGACACCAAGCATGTGGTGCAGTTGACACGCTGGAGGGAAGGGATCCATCCAGAGCGATGTGGACAGGCTGGAAAAGCGGGGAGGCGGGCCAGTGTCAACCTCCTGAAGTTCAACAAGGCCAAGTGTAAGATCCGGCACCTGGGTCGGGGCAATCCCAAGCACAAATGAGCCAACAATGTACAAGTGCTTGAAGGCAGCCCTGAGGAGAAAGACTTGGGTGTACTGGTTGATGAAAAGCTCAACATGAGCCAACAATGTACAAGTGCAGCCCAGAAAGCCCCAGCAATGTCCTGGGCTGCACTAAAAGAGGCGTAGTCAGCAGGTTGAGGGAGGTGATTCTCCCCCTTTATTCCTCTATTGTGAGACCCCACCTGGAGCACTGCATCCAGCTCTGGAGACCCTAATACAAAAGGCATGTGGACCTGTTGGAGAGGGTCCAGAGGAGGGCTGCAAAGACAATCAGAGGGCTGAAGCACCTCTCCTATGAAAACAGGCTGAGAGAGTTGGGCTTGTTCAGCCTGGAGAACTTATTGAGGGCCTCCAGTATTTGAAAGAGGGCTACAAGAAGGCTGAGGACAAACTTCTGACGAAGGCCTGTAGTGATAGAACAAGGGCTAATTGTTTGAAACTAGAAGAGGATAGTTTTAGATTGGAATTAAGAAGGGAATTCTTCATTCTGAGCGTGGTGAAACACTGGAACAGGTTGCCCAGGGAAGTTGTGGATCACTGGATGTGTTCAAGGGCAGGTTGGATGGGGCCTTAAGCAGCCTGGTCTAGTGGGAGGTGTCCCTGCCTTTGGCAGGGGTGTTGGAATGAGATGATCTTTAAGGTCCCTTCCAACCCAAACCATTCTATGATTCGGAATCATGCTAGACCTGTTGTTAATGATCAGAGGAGGACTTGTGTGTGATGTGAAGGCGCTCATGAAATGATAGAGTTTTCAGTTCTTGGGGAAGTAAGGAAGGAGATCAGCAGAATTGCCACCTTGGACTTCCAGAGGGCAGACCGTGACTTGTTTAGGAAACTAGTTGACAGAGTCCCCTGGGAGACAGTCCTGTAGAGCAAAGGAGTCCAGGAAGGCTGGACATTCCTCAAGAGGGAAATCTTTAAGAAGCAGGAGCTGGCTGTAGTGAGATGAGCTGTTGGGGCAGCTGGTGGAACAGAGAGCTTTGGCTGGAACTCAGGAAGAAAAGGAAAATTTTATGGCCTATGGAACAAGGGGAAGGCAACTCAAGAAGACTACAAAGATTGTGTGAGTCTGTGCAGGGGATAAATAGAAAGGCCAAAGCCCAACTAGGACTTAATCTGGCTACTGCCATGAAAGACAATAAACTACATTTCTATAAATCCGTTAACAGCAAAAGGAGGACCAGGAGAATCTCCAGCCTCTACTGGATGCATGGGGAAACATAGTGACCAAGGATGAGGAAAAGGCTGAGGTACTGAATGCTGCCTTCACCTCTGTCTTTAATAGGAAGATCAGTTGTCCTTTGAGTGCCCAGCCACCTGAGCTGAAAAATAAGAACAAGGAGCAGAATGAAGCCCCAGTAATTCAAGAGTTCTGTGGCCTAATACACCACCTAGACACACAAATCCATGGGACTGGATGAGTTACACGCAAGGGTACCAAGTGAGCTGGTGGATGTACTCACCAAGCCCCTTCCCATCATTTACCAGCAGCCCTGGCTAACCAGGGTGGTTCCAGTTGACTGGAGGTTGGCAAATGTGACACTCATCTACAAGAAGGGCCAGAAGGAGGATCCAGGGAACTACAGACCTGTCAGTCTGATCTCAGTGATGGAGAAGGTTATGAAGCAGATCATCCTGAGTGCTATCACACAGTACTCAGAGGACCACCAGACGATCAAGCCCAGTCAGCACCGGTTTATGAAAGGCAGGTCCTGCTTGACAAACCTAATGTCCTTCTATAACAAGGTGACCCACTTAGTGGATGAGGGAAAGGCTGTGGATGTTGTTTACCTGAACTTCTGGAAAGCTTTTGGTGCTGTTTCCCACAGCATTCTCCTGGAGAAACTGGCTGCTCATGCATGCGTACGCTTCGCTGGATTCAAAATTGACTGGATGGCCAGCCTCAGAGAGTGGTCCTCAAGTTGTGCCAGGGGAGTTTTAGAATGGATGTTCTGAAAAATTTCTTCACAGAAAGGTTGTAAAGCACTGGAATAGACTACCCAGCGAAGTGAGAGAGTCACCATCCCTGGAGGGATTTAATGTGGTGTTGAGGAACATGGTTTAAGGGTGGACTTGCCACTGCTCGGTTAAAGGTTGCCCTTGATGATCTTAAAGGTTTCTTTTGACCAAAATGATTCTATGATTCAAATCACTGGCAACAGAAAACTGTTTGTTGTGAAATGCATGTCTGGAGAGTATATTAAATAAGCACAGAATTCTGACTGCTCTCCATTCTAAATATGATTTGCACAATCTATACCTAACAATTTTAGAGTTTTTTAATGTGATTCTAAAATAGTTTCACTCCTCATGGCCTCTCATAAGCCTTAGCAGTTTGAGGACAGCTCCTTAGCATGTGGAGCTGCACAAAAAAAAATTATTAAGATGTGGCAGTGGCTGATTTTTTTTAAAGGTCTACGCCTAGAAAAATATCTTACACAAACTGTGAATCCGAACTGCTGTAGTTCAAACAGTAACTCCATTGATCAATGTATGGAATGAAATTCCTATGGAATGTAGGAGACTGTACAAAGGGAAATGTAGCAACTAGAGCAGTTCATAAAAAGAAAACAGTCACACAGTGTTTGCTTTGAAAAACATCCTTTTATTTTGTAGTCATGTTTTAGATATGATGCTGACAGATTCGTTTAGCATTTAGAGGATACATTCAGCAGATGATACTTTGCTGGGCTTCATTTTGCGAATTAAGACACGTTTTGTCATAAGCAAACTTGATTCAGAAGCTGAGCAATAAATTCCCATTCATTTTCCCCCTTATAATAAAGACTTATATAGGAATTAAAAAACTTCTTGCCAGGCACATGACTGTCATAAATATGTATGATGAAATTACCAAGACATGAAGGAAAAAGTGAAAAAGGCTCATGTTTAGGCATAAAATTATTCTGCTTCCTTTCTCAGCTTGGGATCCTCTTGGAAATTAAACAGAATAATGTGACAATTATTCAAATGTAGTTTCAATTTATATTTCTCTAGCTCTAAATTTCCAGAAGTTGAAACTACATGTGTTCTGTAAAGCTTTTCTTCTTTCTTTGTAGTGGAGGATGATTAGTTCACTGAAAAGGCTGAACTCTGGAAATATTCCTGGTACATCAGTATATAAATGATGGAGTAATGTGTGCAGTTTTATAAATCTTCTGAGAACTTGATTAGATTTCACAGTTTTCAACAGAAAAGAAATTGAAATAGAAGATGGAAAGGCTATCAGGCAAGTAGAATAATTTCATCAGTCAGGACCTAATCCTCTAATTGAGAGGATTTCTAATTCCACATAGAAGTAGACCTGTGTGAATTAAAGATAATTATGATATCAAACAGGCAGGCTGTGAAGTAATATCAAAATATGGTTTGGAAATAAAGATAAACAAATACACATACCTGGCATTATTTTTTTTCTTACTACACTTCTACACAGAAAACACTGACTTGTTTTAAAAGTCAGAGTTACATATACTGGAATATTTCTACATCTACCACAAAAAGCAACAAGCATATGCCACACATTTGTTCATACAGAACTGAGTATTACAAGAGTCATGAAGAGTGACTAATGAAGGAGGCAATTGCTGTTCATTCCTCTCGAATAGTATATTCCACTTTTCTTTCTCACAATGCTTAGAAAGCATCATTTTATTACTGTGCTTATTTTCCATCATATGAAAAAACTTGCTAAAGTATTTACAGACTAGTAAGTCTTCACTGATACACTCTGAAGTCTACAGATGTATTCAATTCATCATTGAATAACCATTAGCATTTCTAAGTTTAGATGGATGCAAGAATTTTTTTGTTATTATGAGAAAGTAGAATAATAATGTGATTAATACCTTTGAAGTAGAATAAGTGTACTTTCCAAAAGCAGTCCAATTTATGGAAGTATACAATTAAAATATGTCTGAGAAATCATCGAACAAAGTTCTCAGACCATATATTAAGATGTGCTGAATAGCAGCGAAGATTTTTTAATAGATTTAAGGAAAAAAAAATGGTTTAGGAAAAACCTTAGAACTGTCTGCTTCAGTAAATACGAACCACAAAAACTGCAGTTCTGCAATCATTAATAGCAAAACTGTACATTATCTAGTCATGAGAAAGTATTTATTTGCTATCAACCAGGAAGGATGTTTCTCTATCTCAAATGAAGTTTTGCGATATGCCTGTGTCTGATCCAGATCAAAGCAGAACCAGGCAGTCAAGAAGTGCACAAATTTAAACTTTATGCTCAGGGCTCAGTTCTACCATGTTACTTTATAGTACCAGTGAGGAGACAACCAGTCCCCAGCAGGCTGTAAAGGCAGTCTGTACAAAGTTAGCTAGAAGATGCTGCCTTAATGTTAGAAGGCAATGATATTTTTATACAATTCCAGAAACCCTGAAATCTAAATTTGTTATATTGCTCAACTATCCCAGAACTATAGTACAAATACATTTGACATGGCTTCATGTTTTATTTTACAATGAAAGAAGGTGCATAAATGTGTCTCTTGAAAGAATGACTTGTGTATCACCACGCTTTTGTTGCGCTGCTTTCATGAATTCAAAAAACCTAATTAAAAACAATGTTTTAAAGCAAACAGAAAATAGGTTCATGAAAATAATCCGAGTTGACAAGATATTTGCAATCCCTGATGAACTAACTTTTCTCTGGCCTATATGAAGTCTCCTTTTCACCCCAAAATGGCACAATCAGTTCCTTTCATGAGTTACTATGGAAGTAATGTTACGGTCCTGTTAGCAGTTAATGACTCATCAGTAAAATAATTTCTCATTTCCAAAAGGAAATATGTTATTTTTCCAGTTGTCTGTGAAGGGCATGTGCTTTTTTTTCTCACTTTCCAGCATATTATTTCTCTACCTTGTGTCTATGATTTGTTTTTCTTCAAGACAGTAAACTACAACCATGCCTGCTTGAAGTGCTCCACGTCTTCTTGGTGCTCATGCTGGAGAATTAGGCCTGTATTTTCATTCTATCCTACTACTGGAATAAGTACAAATACAAGTGCTTATTTCAGACTTGTCTTAGTGGACTTAAATAAGCAATAACTATCCAGTCTTTAGTCTGAAATATCTGTAGCTGCCACACAGGCAAAGCTGGATCAAGTAACATAAGGTCCTGCTGTTAGCAAACACTTCCCCAACTGCTTCAAAATCACACTGAGCAGCCCTTGTTCAGGAAAAAAAAAAAGTTACCACATACTGATTTAATGTTCATGGAGATTCCAGGGTAGTTGCATAACTTGAATGAATTTGTTATACTTGTGTGTTTTAGATCATGTAGTTCCAGAAAGAAAAAAATTATCATTATAAAAGTGCAACTGGATAAGTTAAAGTAAAAAAATCAAATTAAAAAAAAACTACAAAACCAAAACCAAACCAAACAACACCAAAAAACCCCAAAACAAAACCGACAACAAACAAACAACAACAAAAACAAACAAGCAAACAAAAAAACCTCGAAAAAACCCAAACAAAACCTACACCAAGTGTGCATGTGTGTATCTCAGCAGCTTTGATTGAGAGCAGAGTACAGGCTTGTAAGCTTTTGGAGCATCACCCTGCTATCATGAGCAGCCTGGCAGTTTGCACAAGAGTTGTTCACTCCTTGTATTTTTGACTATTTCTCCTTAGTGATGTGTTTTGTTGAAAATAAAATGGGGCTTCCAAGTGGGAAATCAATCAATGACTCTCTTCACTATAAAAAATATTTGGAAATTAAAAGATAAAAAATGAGAAAGATAAATAGAATCTATTCATTGATGATTTTTGATAGACGTAGATACAGATTGTTTTTAATGTATATTAATATGTGGCCCATCTGAATCCGTTTTCACTTTTTTTTTGTCTCATATGGCTTGGCCATGTGTTGCAATCTTGTCTTTTGTTTACAGAACCACAAAAGCACAAAATGGTCTATGTTGAAAGGGGTCTCTGAAGGTCACCTGGTCCAACCCCTCAGTGAGGGCCACCTCTGCAGCCTGTTACCCAGGATCACATCCAGACAATTTCTGAGTATCTCCAAGGATGGAAACTCCACAAATTCCCTGAGTGACCTGTGCTAGTTCTTAGTCACCCTCACAGTGAAAAAGCGTTTCCTCATGCTCAGAGAGTTCCTGTGTTTCAGTTTGTGCCCATCGCCTCTTTTCTGGTCACTGGGCACCACTGAAAAGAGCCTGGCTCCACTCTCTGTACGCTCTCCCTCCCAGTATTTATTGACACGCCTTTGAGAAAGTTGCCTCTAATAGTATAGAACTATGAGGTGTCAAAAGGACTAAACTCTTTTCTCCAGCCACATTTCCTGTGGAAAATACATGTTTGTGTGTGTGTATATGTGTGTGTGTGTGTACATATCTAAAGAAGCTCTGTCTGGTTCCTTAGAATTCATTCTTCCTTTGCCTACAAGGAAGTCTTTGCCACAAGATGAAGTCTGTGCCACTATGACCAAACCAATGGACCAGGGCACCACTTTCTCAAAAAGTGTTTGTGAGGGCAAGGAAGAGGCACAAGAGGAATGACAGTGGGAAAACACCCACCCTGTTTACTTACATGCATTAAGTTGCCATTCAAACACAACACTGCTTCCCAAGTAGATTCTTGCTGCTGCCATGAAGTGTATTACTAAATAGACATTACTTTTAGGAATTAATAGCAGTTGCTATTAATCACCAAAAGTTACAAAGTAAGACAGAACTACAAAGATAGTGGTGGTATTGCTGGTATTTCTTTTGAATACTGTTTTACCTCTGAGTCTGAATGTGCATCTTTCTGTTGGTTCCTTTTCAGATCAGCATAGACCCCTCCACTGGGACAGAGCTTTTGATACATACTCACTGTTTTGTAAAAAACTGATTTTGTTTTCTTTCTTATCAGCATTTGTTAGATCACTTTATGTCACTGCAGACGTTCACGTACCAGATATGAGAGTGTAGTCGAACAGATTAACATCTACGTGACTTTGCTCATGTGATAGAGCTACAAAATTTCTGTTGCAGAAAGAAACTTCCTATCTGATGCAAGATAAATATCTTGCCCTGTTGAGTCTGAAGTTCTGCAGTTGCATTATATAAGACATAATTTGTGATTATTTTTGTTACTTTAAAATAATATTAACAAATCCTACATAGGGCACCACAGGCTGTACCTGCTGGTTCCTTGGTGTTATTCCAAAGCAAGTGATGCCGTTGCCAGAGAGACCGCTGGGAACTGACCTGGCTCACAAGGAAGTTAATCTTTATGGAAAAGTTCTTGGGGAGGGTGTGGGAAAATTGATACTTTTGATCTCTGTATTATAAATATCAATGCTCTGGTTATAACTTCTACTTTCAGATGCAATGATCATGTAAAACTGCAATTTATGATTAAACAAGAGGGTGATGAAATAACCAATGAATATAAGTTTGATTTTACTGCCAACTATACATTTGTGAAGTCTCAGTTTGGGCCCTGGGGGTAGCTGCTACATTATATAAAGTTTTCAAAACTGTACTGAAAGCAGCAGAATTACCAAAATTTACCCCATCTGAAAATCAGTTCTGCTACTGCATTTTTCTAACAACTACAGAGCTTTTGAGGACCAAGACACCAATTTAAAAATGATCTTTCCTCCTCAATTTTCAGAATTGTTTCAGGTCTGACCTGTTCCACACAATGGTTCTACTGTGGCTTGAATGCTCTTTATTAATGTTACATTTTGCATATAGAGCAGCATATGAAGAGACCAAAGATCACTGAGAGCCACATTCAGCTTTCAGGGACTGAACCTGAACATACTGAGTTTTTTGTTGTCAGGACTTCTGTGACCTGCTGGGTGCCAGTGAAAAATCAGTGAAGCTACCCACTGTAAACCAGTGATTTAGGGATCTAGGGATCTGCATCTACTCTGTTTTCTAAGCAACCCATGCTTAGAACCATTAACTTCAAAGGAGGGCTGACTGAGACAGCTTTGGATTTTTCCATTTTCTGATACCTGGTCTTTCCTTAAGATACACTTTTCCAAGGGATGAGTTGACAGTGGAGTTTCCAACAGTTTTATCAAGATAAAATACTTTAGCAAAACTGTATCCAGATGCATTTGCTTCTATGTTTCTCAAATATATCAAGCTGAAAATGTGACTTTAATGAAATCTATATCCTCCCTTCATAAGCAGATGTTTTATGTATACATGTGTACAAATGTACAAGGAGGGAAATCTACTCAGTTACGGAATATTTCAGCAGGTCTAGGGAGGTTCTCCTCCCCCTCTACTCTGCCCTGGGGAGACCACCCCTGGAATACTGAGTCCAGTTTTGGGCTCCCCAATTCAAGAGAGACAGGGACCTACTGGGGAGAGTCCAACAGAGGGTACGAAGATGATGAAGGGACTGGAACATCTCACCTGTGAGGAAAGGCTGAGAGCCCTGGGGCTGTTTAGTCTGGAGAAGAGAAGCCTGAGAGGGGATCTTATTCATGTCTAGAAATGTCTGAGGGGTGAGTGTCAAGTGGAAGGGGCCAGGCTGTTTTCAGTGGTGCCCAGTAATAGGACAAGAAATAATGGGTACAAGCTGGAGCACAGGAGATTCCACCTCAACAGGACGAGAAACTTCTTTGCTGTGAGGGTGACGGAGCCTGGACCAGGCTGCCCAGAGAGGTTGTGGAGTCTCGTTCTCCGGAGACTTTCCAACCCCCCCTGGATCTGTTCCTGTGTGGCCTGCTCTGGGTGATCCTGCTGTGGCAGGGGGGTTGGACTCAATGGTCTCCAAAGGTCCCTTCCAACCACTACATTCTATGATTCTATGATTCTTATTTTTCAGATACCTTGGCCAGAGGGACAGGTTATCTCTGTAGATTCCAGAGCAGTAATGCTAATTGATGCATACTCAGAAAAGCGTCCATGGGTATTACTAAGACAGTTTGTAAAACAAGACAAAGAAAGAAACCTTAATCTTCTTTTCAAAGACTGATAAAAGAGAGGGATTATCTAGAGCCTGTTCACTTCACATTTTCTTGATAGCTGTGCAAATCCAAGTAGGGAATGGGAGACAAAGGTTCAGAAGATTACTGTGACATTTTTGTTGACAAGAATGGGAACACTTTCAGAAGAGACTGAAGACTTTGATGGTTGTTGGTCTTATGCAAGCTCTTTACTGTTCACAGGCCTGGCCCTAGTTTGCACAACATATCACAGCATCACTGAATCACAGAACTGTTTAGGTTGAAAAAGACCTTTCAGATCATTGAGTCCATTTATTAACCCACCACTAAACCATGTCCCTCACCATCACACCTACACGACCTTTAAATCCCTCCAGGGATGGTGACTCCACCACTGCCCTGGACAGCCTATTCCTGTACACCACAACCCTTTCTGTGAAGAGGTATTTCCTAATGTTCAACTTAAATCTCCCCTGGCCCACTGCAAGGACATATTCCTCTTGTCCTATTGATTGTTGCTTGGGAGAAGAGACCGATCACCACCGTGCTGCAGCCTCCATTCAGGTAGTTATCACAGAATCATAGAATCATTTGGTCAGAAGGAACTTAAAGTAACTTTTGAAATTTAAGGCAAAAGTTAAACATTTTTTTGTCTACTAAATTCTTAAAAACAGAAGGCCAAGTTGCGAAGACACTATAAATCAATTTATAAATATTGGATACAGATGCAAATCAGCTATATTCTTCAAGTTTGGAACAGCATGCACTTGAGTCTCATCTGGTACTTTCTACTGTATATCAAGAATCAAGAGTGCAGAGTAACTGTTGCATGCTATTTTTTATCTTACTGTCTTTTCCAGCTCTTGGATCAAGTAACGTTTGTGTGAACAAAAAATATAATACTCACCAAAAATAAGACTTCTGCTAGTCTTTATGTACTCTGGAGGAAATCACATTATTTTTGGCCATGGACATGCAAAACATAGTGTAGTCTGTGTGAAAAACAAGCAAGCAAACAAGCAACAAAAATGTAATAGTGAAACTCTTAAAATGAATGTTAGCAAGTTGTAAAATGTATTATCTGCTATTTTACTTTAAGTCAGTGATCTTGCTGTTAATTATGATGTTCCTGACAATCTGGTCTATCCAATTTAGTCACCAGGCAGTGATCAGCACTGCCATAGCTAGATAACCCAAGCTTTGGTATACAGAGAAAATCTTATTTACATACTACGGTCTGAGTAAAATAGTGAACTGCGTTAATGAAATATCTGATCCATCTGCCTGTTCTAATGTTGTCATACTGCTCCTGTCATATTTTCTTGGAAACGGTTCAAGGGAAATATAGCTTTGAATCAGAGAAAGAGTTTGCTTTAGCTCTCTCAAGTTTCTCAAGCCACTGCATGAGGCTGCATTTTGGGTCATGTGATGGGGTCAGGTAAGGATGGAGTGAGAGTGGGGCTGTGTGCCTGAAAATGTGGCTACACTATGAGGAAAGAGGTCTGGTCTTCAGCTACATGGAATAATAGATCTCGTAACAGGGTCACTTTCTGCATGGAGCCTTTTTGGAAAAAATCAGAAGTTTATTAAATGTTGCATGATATTAGTTCAAAGCATAGAGTTAAAATAAAAATAAAAAATCTTTTTGTAGAACTTGTCATGAGTATATTGGCCTTTTTGAAGCTCTCTGCCAGAGCGGTGAGGCCAGGATAGATCTGCACCCGAGGATTTATTCTGAACTTGTGGCATTTCTGGTTGTGAAGAAAGTCCCCAGGAGATGGATAATGTAATGTCTGGGGCTATGCACATCTGAAGCCAAGTGAAAGTAAAATCATTGCACTGATGTACTCCATCTGTATGAGTGGTGTACAAAGTCTAAAATTTGTATAGCCAGCATCCCATTAACATGTCTTACTCTGAGTTCAAGTAGACTTGTTTTTTGTTTCATTTTTCTTCTAAAGAAAACTATGATGTTCTTCCTAATGAAGAAAATTATTCCCCTAATAGCGCTTTGCAAAATATGTTTATGAAGTCATGTAGCTATGATCAGATTTGCTTATTGTTGCACAGGGTCATGTGTGAGGTCCACAGTGGGAAATCTGTGGTTTCTAAATAGTAAAAGCAATTACCACACTGAGCTGGAGAAAGAGACTGCTGTATTTGTGTTGAAGAGAAGAGCTGTAGACATGTTCTGCAGTGATGCATTGAGCTTAACCTGGTTTCACAAGGATATAAGGCATCTAGAATTGCAGCAAGTGTCCGTGTGTAGATTTTACTTTTCCCATGTTATCTATCTCACAATTATTTTTCAACCTCTCTGAATCATGGGCCTATAATATCCGATCTTTCAGCTCCTAAATTTGAATTTAGTGTAGAGAATACATGCAAACATACTTGGAAGGATAAAAAACAATAATAAATGTCAGGTATATCAACTGAAAAACATCTATGAAAGGGATGCAAGGTTAAGACAGCAAAAGTCCTCCTAAGGACTTGAACGTAAAACTTTAGTAGCAAAGTACCAATTTCTGTTGATTAACATAAACGAATGAATAGCTTAGTCATCCAGGTCTTAGTCCAGCACGTGTCAAAGCGCTGTGTATGAGTCAAGGATGCATTAAAAAAACCCTTTAGTTTTCATTATCATAATTTCATAGCCCTCAATTACAACAATGGCAACAAAAAAAACCCCAAAAACTAAACAAACAACAAAAAAAGAACAACAAAACCAAAACCCTAAACCCTAGTTATTGCAATATTTTTATTTTTCTGTTCTGATCTAATGTGACCTGGAATTAAGCGATTTTTCACACTCAGAGTGGTGGAAGGTCTCATAAAACTTTGCCCAAAGTTCCGATGATGTCCTAAAGGTGTATCAGCCTCCACCACATAGAGCCTGGGCCAGACTGTAGAAGCTACACAATACATCAGCTATTTGTTTCTCTTATGTCCCTCTCAAAGATCCCCTGCGGGCAGCCTTTCCCTCGATATTTGGGATAATGCTTGGCCTTGGGTGTTCTTTGATAGACTTGAGGCTCTACTCCAAGATCAAACTACCCAAAACATAACAGTCTGGCCTGAAGGCAAACCTCTCTATACCTACAGACTCTGACTCTTAACACTGTGAGGAAACAGGTCTTCAGAGTGGTGTGAGCAGGGGGTGTGACACCAGTTTTCTTACAGCAGCACTGCTTAGGCGAGTGATGGTCCAGTGCAGGATTTCCTGACAGGAGAGAGAACCCTGAGTCATTCCCACTGTCAGAGGAGGAGTGGAAAGGCATGTTAAATTACTCATAGAAAATACAGGGAGATCATAGGTTTTGACATAATTATCTGAAACACTAAGAGATATGGTGTGGTAGGTCTGAGGAGGGAAGGAGCATTTCTGGGTGAAGGTTTCTAATTTTCATAGAGTGACTTGTGACCCACAGTTCCCATCGGCTCATATCCTTCTTACTCCCCTGGTCCAAGGACAGAACCTTGTAGTGAAAATAGGGGCTAGTAAAGACAACAGAAGCAACAGCAGGAGCTGCTGATTAAGTGCTTTCTATCCTGGCTTCCCATGAAATCTCTTAATATGGATGAGAATTTATATTCAGGTTAGTGTGCCAGACTATGTCAGGGTCTTTAAATAGGTGTCTGGTTTTCCACATTTGGTCAGAGTCTCTCTGCTGGCATAGACAAGTGTTAAATCTAGGAAAGTGTCAGACAGCTTTCTCAGTACTTTAAAAAAGAAATGTCTTCATCGTCTTAGAAATATATACTTTGGCAATGAGGATGTTGGTGACAGCCTTGCAAGAATTTGCTGCCTTAAAATTCAAGATAAAAAAATGAGTCAGGGAAAGAGAAAACAAGAAAAGCAATGTAGTATTTCTTCTCCATGAAAATACGCAGCAAGACTTAGTTGAATGCATTTTGTCTGATTTCCAAAGTAATTGTGAAAGAAAAAGGGCAGGGTGATAATTGACGTATGTTTTGTTATGAATGTAACGGCGATTGAAACGTAGACAAGCTCAGATGTTGCAGAAAAGCACGCAGCAGACACTGGTGATTCATAAGCAACATTCTCCTTTCCTAAACCAACATTCCAGCCTGATTTATGAAGTGCTGTGTTGCTGCCTAGTGGTCAACCACAAGAGCTCCTACTCTCCTGTGATCATTAAAGGTGACTTTTCCCTCTGGCTGGCAATGACATTGCCCACATCATATTTGGCGTATTTATACCACACACAAATTTCATTCCGTAAAGCCAGTGCCCGTCCACAGATGCACACTGTTGAACAGCTACGGTATTCAATAAAGACCCTGTAATTCTTATACAGATTAACTTTGTCCAGTTATCTTTAGGAGGGTGGATGTCCTAGAAGCCTGCTCTTTCCCACTTACACATATCTGTCCTACCTGAACAAGGTTGGATGCAGTAGCAGGTTTGCATCATTTTGTGTGCAAGAACTGCACAAAAAACATTTCAGTGCCGACTTCACAGAAGAGTAGCTAGGAAATGGTTTTGTATTTCTAAACAAACAGTAAAGTTGCTCAAACTTACACTTTTGTATAACGTTTTGTTTACCACCTTGTGCTGAATCCCTTTTAAGGTGAGTTCCTGCTTGTCCCAAGCCCTGTCACTTCTGAGCCTCCAACCACCCTTCAGCAGTTGAGAATGTTCTTTAAGTCTGTAAAGCCCAGTCATGCAGCTTTTACCTTGAAAATATACCTGGCACCTTCCAGAGTTGAACCATTCCTCCCACAAACAGGTATTTCGGAGAAAAAAAGGCACTACTCATATGTCTCATGTTCATGGAGAACTCTGTATAATTTTCTACAGGTAAACTGATCAAGTCAGATCTAATAATTTCATAGAATCACAGAATGGTTAAGGTTGGAAGGGACCTTCAAGATCATCTCATTCCAACCCCCCTGCCACAGGCAGGGCCACCCCCCACTAGACCAGGCTGCTCAAGGCCCCATCCAACCTGCCCTTGAACACTTCCAGGGAGGGGGCAGCCACAACCTCCCTGGGCAACCTGCTCCAGTGTCTCACCACCCTCACTGTGAAGATTTCCTTCCTGACATCCAGTCTAAACCTACCCTTTTCCTGCTTGAAGCCATCACCCCTTGTCCTATCACTACAAGCCCTTGCAAACAGCCTCTCCCCAGCTTTCTTGGAGGCCCCTTTCAGATCCTGGAGGCCACTAGAAGGTCTCCGCAGAGCCTCCTCTTCTCCAGGCTGAACAGCCCCAACTCCCTCAGCCTGTCCTCATGGCAGAGGTGCTCTATCCCTCCCATCCATCCTCGTGGCTTCCTCTGGACCCTTTCCAACAGTTCAATGTCTTTCTTGTGTTGGGGGCTCCAGAATTTGGTTCAACAAAGGCTCCTTGTTAGTATCTATTGAGTGTCACAAAGAAACATGGGTTGCATTACACTGCAGTGAGAGAGGTGAATTTTATGTTGTTACGCTGCTGTGACTTTAAATGCTGTTTGGTACCAGAGGAACCACCATTCAGACATTTGGAGTTTTTTCTTATATTTGCTTTCAGGAGATGATCTGGGTAGCCCTTTCACAAAGCTGTGCCCTACTGTACGGTTCTGTTTCAATATTCTGCTAACTTGTGATCCACAGATTTTTAAAGAGGACAAATATTACCAAAATAATGCAGGACCAAAACTCACATCTGTTGCACTTGATGAGGACATTCCTACTGACTTCAGAATCGGTAACTGGTCTCTGAGGAACTTTTTATAATGTGTTTAAAGAAATCACTGTAAATTACAGGTTCATGCAAACTTATTGATCAGTTCTGATTCCTTCTTGATCTTAAAGATCAACAAAATGTTTTGCTGTGCTGCCAGAACACATTTGAAATAGTACTATGGAGATGGATGCAGTAATGTACTATCCATGTTTTAAGAAGTAACTTTTACTGAGAAACATTTCTTTCCCTATGATTAATGATATATCCTAGCAGAACAGGATTAAATTAACTTTTTGAAATTTAAATGCAAAATATTATTTAGTAAATATATTAATGACTATTAACTGTGAGAAAATACACAAAACCTTATCCTGAAAATATATTTTTCCCACTGAAATCTTAATAAATGTAAGTAATGACCTGACACTGTGCCTATAACGTGTACCAGCTGGTGAAGACATTTAAGACTCAATACTAATCTGAGCAGTGGAACAAGATAAAGTTTTTTGTGGAGCAACCTTCTGCACATTCCTGTGCTTTCATCTGTCGTATAAGGACAGTTGTTCTCGTGGATGTAAACAATTACCTAACAGAAAAATGATCCGCCAATGGCAGATGTGAATGCTTCTTGTTGTTTGTGTTTTCTGAAGGGCTGAGTGAACTTGCTGTGCACTGCAGATGACATCTTGGTTGCTGCTGTTTGTCAAGAACAGTGATGCACAAAGGAGCCAAGTGATCTTGCTGCGTAGTATCTCCCTTAACCATACATAGGAATGGAAAGGTGGTGGGTGATTCTATTATAAACAAGTAGATATTAAATATGTCTGCAGGGAGCTCAGTTATTATGTAGGGTATAGGCTGTTGACAGCGGCCTGTACTTCACAGCAATTCTTCGGATACTGAAGGAAGAAAGAGTGCTTAGAATCACAGAATCATTAAGGTTGGAAAGAACCTTCAAGATCATCAAGTCCAACCATCTACTAAACATTGTCATACCCATTAAAGCATGTCTTGAACTACCACATCTACACATTTTTTGAGCACCTCCAGGAACGTGACTCCACCAGCTCCCTGGGCAGCCTGTTCTGAGGCCCCTCAACTCTCTCAGTAAAAAAGATTTTTCCTAATATCCAGCCTAAACTTCCCCTGGCACAACTTACTTAAACCCATTGCCTGTCATCCTATCACTGGTTACCTGGGACAAGAGGCCTATCCCCACCTCACTACAACCTCCCTCCAGGGAGAGCAACTGCAAAGAGCAGTAAGGTCTCCTCTCAGCCTCCTCTTCTCCAGACTGAACAGTACCCGCTCCCTCAGCCGCTCCTCATAAGACATTTTCTCCAGACCCCTCACCAGCTTCGTTGCCCTTCTCTGAACCCACTCTAGCACCTCAATGTCTTTTTTATCCTGTGGTGCCCAAAACTGAACCCAGTGCTCCAGCTGTGGCCTCTCCAGTGCCAGATACAGTAGCATCATCACTCCTCTTCTCCTGCTGGATGCACTGGTTTTGATCCAGGCCAGGATGCTGTTGGCCTTCCTGGCCACCTGGGTCCACTCTGGCTCCTGTTCAGCAGATCCTTTTCTGCTGGTAATTCACAGTGAGATTGATCTAAGTAGAAATCCTCCACTTCTCTAGGCATGCTCTGATGTTACAGTACAAGTATTCTTCCGTGCTGGCAAGCAAGTTTACTTCATTCTGGGATAAAGTTGCGTGGAACATTTACTATTTGATCTAGCTATTCGACCAAGCAGCACATGAATACTACTCTTGTTACAAGTAACTACTACTAGGTACACACAGAGATGGCCCATGATGCACGGCCGCCAACTGTCCGGCATTTAACATCTGTGTTGTATTTGATATTCTGTACTGCTGGGGTTCAATGAAACAGGTGTGTTTTAAACACCGATTTTTGTCATTAAAGGAGAACAGTTCATTGAGTAAAAGTACACATCAAAAGGTCTTGGGTTTATATACAAAAAGCCATGTGCACAAAGATGTGTGTTGAAGATCTTCCAGACAAGTAGCTAATAGAGCAGTAAAATAGTTCAGTATTAGATCAGAAAAACTGGGTGAAAATAAAAAGCTTGTACAGAAGACAAATTTTTCTATTGATCAGCAACAAAGCATTGTAATGAAGTAAAGTTTTCCAAACAACATAAGATGGAAAAAAAGCAAGACTATTTTGTACGATATAGATGTATATTTGATTAACTGTATTTAGGCACATGAACTACATTCATTTTTACCCGGTAGAGGGCAGAAAAGTGTAATAATGTAAAAGCAGGAGCTGGACAAAAGTGTTGGAAAAGGGTTTGCAAAAAGAGTGTTGAATCTGATTTTGCATACTTACTGATTTGTCATTAAGTACCGTAGCTCCTACTGACTTCAGCCTTACTTTTGGGTGTGCAACACCACCAAAAAGAGCTTTCAAGGTTCATTTAGGCATCTGGAAATAAATGCTCCAGCCTTTAATATCAATAGTTTCTCACCATGTTTTCCAACAGTGTATCAATGGCAGCTAAAGATGTGTTCAAGATGGGTCAGCAGAGCAAATGTTGTTTGTCCTGAGGGCAGCAATGACACGAGCCCCTTCTATTCCATGTAGTACATCTGGGACCGTGTTAAAATATTTCCCTTTGCAATGCTTGATTGTCTTTTTTTTCTTCTGTACATGTGGAAATCCTTCTCTGTTTTATGTTACTGATACAAATATTTTTTGTTAACTGGGCAACAGGGAAGAAGAAATGTGCTTAAATCTCACAACTGCATCCAGTATAAAATAATGTTCTATTACAATTATAGCATTTTTTTGAATACAGAGTAGAGACAACATAGGCTGTGCAGTGCATCCTCGAGACAGAGATGGTTATTTACCCTGCTAGAAAGAGAACTTGCAACCTGTGTTTGTGGTTACTTGGATTGGAAGAGGACAGAAAAGTGAGATCCACTTGGCTCAAGTTTACAGACACAGAAGTGCTCAGCTTTGGCTGCTCTGAGCCTGGTCTGGTTGATAGGATATTGCTTTTATCTCATTGCATTAAAAGAACGTGAAAGGAGCTCATGCAGCAGTGTACAGCAGAGCATCCTTTCACAGAATGCAAAGCCAACTGTCATGGAGAAAACGTGCTTTTACAAGCATGGGACAGGAGTATGGACAGCAGCTCTGATAAAGAATGTCTGAAGAGGAGCAGGGCAAACACTAGGTGTTCTAAAGTTATAAATTAAAGAGAAGGTAGTTTCATTCAAAAGCCAGCACCTATCTCACTCCCATCTCCAGGCCTCTGTAGCCATCCACGCCCTTCCTTGACTGAGATAAAAACAGCTGCCATGATTTTAGTCACAGGGTAGTTGGCTTTTTACATTTCGCAAATAGCATCTGCCTGAGCGTGTTCTGCTTCTTTTCAGTACCTGTTACGGTTCATTAACCTGGGGCAGAATTTGGCTAAATGTGGCAGCTAATGTACCTGAATAATTATGAATAATTGTAAAAGGCATTTCTAGTTAAAAACATAATGGATGAGATAAATGTGACAATCCTTAAGATATCATCGGAACAAATACTACTTTTAAAAATTAAGTGGTTAAGGCCAAATATGACAGTCCTTTATATGCAACTTCAGTCTTTGAATTCATGTAGTTGAGATAGTCCAGCTCAAGCATCTTCTTACAGCACACAAGAGAACAGCAATGTGTTTATTTTGCAGTTGTGCAGCACAGGTTGGTCCCACCGCACAGTGTTAAACATTTTTGTTCGCTCAAAGGACCTGATATCAATGTTTTGGGCATGTCTGCTGAGAAAGCTACCAGTTACTTAGTCATGAACTGGAGTTTACAAGTGATTGTAGTTTTACATGATGTAGCTACATTAAGACATACCTGAGCACTTGGTTTGCTTCTGAATAGCATAAATATTCTCAAAGGGGTGAAAGTGTACAACCAGTACGAAGAACGGAGTCTTTGAAATAAAATGAGAAACTTAAAAATGCAAGGTTAGAGAAGATTGCCAAGGGAGAAAAGGCTTCAGTGGAGCTCTGTAGAGTTTCAGATCTGAATCACTGATTATGATTAAAAGCAGTATTTTTTTTGCTTGTTTTCACTTCTTAGAATGAGAAAATCGGTAGAAGTTCTGTTTCTGGTATGCTGCTAGAGCATGTCTCTCCAAGACTCTAGATAAAATTGGGTGCAGATACCTGTTTTCTCATTGCTCCTTCATCGCCAGGGAGGAGTCATCTCTCTGGGTATGTTTGGCAGGGATAGTTAATAATGTGTGTTTGACAAAGCAAAGATGCTCTCATTTCAAAACTCAGTTTTGATTGCTGAATAGTATTTGTTATGTACACAGTGCAACTAATGAGATAAATCTGAGAATAAGGGCGTAAACAAAATCTAAGGTCTGTTGTAGAAGCAGGTAACTGCAAGGGCTAAAGCCAATCCACTGTAATTTTTTTCCTGTATTTGTGAAACTGTGTCATGCTGTTTGCAGAGAACTCTTGCAGTCTTAGTCTGTGAGAATAAAGGATCTCAGTTTATTTGAGAAAACAAAGGGTTGCTCAGTCTTCACTGAAGACTGTGCTCTGCAAGCACATTCAGTGCTTTGCTCTGTGGTTTATGGACCACAGGAGTAAAATACATGCTAGCCAAAGGACAGAGAATGCCAGGTGTAAGTACATGTGTAAGCTAGATGTGTTTAAGCACTAGTTGTACTGAGGCCTAAAGTGTTAGAAGTATGTTACTGATACGATAACACTGCACTGCAGTTTTTAAGGCCTTTCTTAAATCATTGAAATTAAATCGGCTGTGCATCTCAAGAATAAATAACATGTTTTCTCTCACACACTTCACAGAACGAGGCTCAAAAGGACACCTTGACCTGATGGAGCTAATAGGAGTTCCTCTGCCTCCTTCCATCTACTTTGTCACTGGCTATGGAGGGTTTCCAGCTTACAGCTTTGGTCCAGATGCCAACATCGGTCGATTGACAAACGCTGTAATACCATCACCTTTCTACAGAGATTTTGCTGTCGAAGTTACAGTGAAACCAAACAGTGATCGTGGAGGAGTGTTATTTGCAATAACAGATGCTTTCCAGAAAACTATTTACTTGGGAATGAGACTTTCACCGGTTGATGACAGCACCCAGAGGGTACTTCTGTACTACACAGAGCCTGGTTCCCACATCTCCCGAGAGGCTGCTGCTTTTAAAGTGCCAGTGATGACGAACAAGTGGAATAGGTTTACAGTGACTATTCAGGGAAATTATGTTGCTTTGTTCATGGACTGTGAAGAATATCAGAGAATTCAGTTTGAAAGGTCAGCTCGAGCCTTGGTGTTTGAATCTGGCTCTGGGATATTTGTTGGTAATGCAGGAGCCACAGGATTGGAAAAGTTCACAGTAAGTACTGTCTGATAAATTCACACACCTCAATGTTTTATGCGCATACTCTCTACGCAAGAAAGTCTGTTTACAATGGTTATATTCCAAATGAGATTACAGATTTTAGAGCTTGTATTTTCCGTACCTGGCTAGAGTTCCAGCAGTGCAGATATATAAACCCTGGCTTAAAATGCAGATGTTCCTAAAACCTCAAAAGTTTATTAATGGTCCACATATTCAGCGCAGTGCTCAGCTTCAACACTATGAATTTCAAACTAAATGTATCACATAACTTTTTATGGCCTTTTTATGAAGGGCATATTTCAGAGTATCCATTTGTTAACTTTTGGGTATAATACCTTAGTAGAAAGTTGGTATTTTAAACTCTTATTAGGTAGGTATGTTTACATCACATTCAGTATAAGGAAGAGAATGATCTCACCAGAGATGAAGATACTTGGAAGACAAAGCTATATTTCTACAATTTATATATTACTTGAGGTTTATCAGGTGCTTTAGAAAAATGGAATGGAATCACTACTACAAGGCTCCCAAGCCACCTTTTTTCAAGTGCAAGCATCTTTTCTGCTGTATCCTGACTGGAATACTCAGCTGTTGAGCTTCCAAATGGAAATGTGAAAGCTGTCAATATGCCTGATTGACTTATTGTCAAATAATGGAAATGTCACATTTTTTCTATCTTGTTTTTGTAGTTCCCTTTTACTTCAAAACTTGTAGAGTATTTTGTGAGATTAATATCTTTTCTGAATTAGACAAGCAGCAGCACAAAACTGAGTGGATCCTTTCCTTTAGAGAAAAAAAAAATTTTGTTCTTTCCAAAATTCAGGTGTACTAGCAGGTTGTGAGCTCCATCTGGTAGGCAACAAGGATAGTGTTCTTTTATCTGATTATTCTAAGCACCTAGAACTACAGGAGTGTATTGATTAGCAGCAAAAAAGTGGTGGAAAGGGTTATGTAAGAAAACTTCCTGCTGGGATTACCTTGCTTAGGCAGATAGAATGACTGGAGTGCTGGGGATGTCCGATGACTACGTAGAAATTAGAAACATTCAAGAAAATGAGACCACGTTGGCAACTCAGCTGGAAAACACATTTGTGATGATCAATTACTGAGATTATCACAAATAAATCTGTAAATATGGTGACAGAAATGCATTGTGAATTACCCTCTAAGGCATTTCCACTGAAATAGGCTGTTCTGTCTGCTATATTGTGTCCATGCATTTCAGACAATATTGTGATTGCTTCCGTACTATTTCTTGTGCCGTGTACTCTCGTGCCTTTATTTTTTTCATGCATCATATGTCACAGTTGCTTTGGAGTGGAAAAACTAAATGGTTGGTTCCTTCTCAAGCTGTGTTTGTATGGCAAGAACTGTTTGCATTGATTGCCCGAAATCGAAACAATTCACAGCAGATTATGCAAATGACTCTAAATGGACGTTCGTTGCTGGTTTGCCCCGGCTAATGGGAACTCCTGTATCTAAGGCTCTGGTTGCCAGATGCCAAAGGACATGACTACAATCAGATTTTATGGAAATAAAAGGAAATTCTAACCCTGACACTTGTAAAGAATAGTATAGAATCATAGAATCATTGTATGTTAGGGGCTGGAAGGGAGCTCCAGAGATCATCTAGTCCAACTTCCCTGCCAGAGCAGGATCACCCAGGGTACATCACACAGGAACAGATCCAGGGGGAGTTGGAAAGTCTCCGGAGAAGGAGACTCCACAGCCTCTCTGGGCAGCCTGTTCCAGGCTCCGTCACCCTCACAGCAGAGAAGTTTCTCCTCATCTTGAGGTGGAACTTACTATGTTGTAGCTTAAACCCATTATTTCTTATTCTATTGCTGGGCACCACTGAAAAGAGATTGTCCCCTTCCACTTGACCCCCACCCCTCAGATATTTCTAGACACGATTCAGATCCCCTCTCAGCCATCTCCTTTCAAGGCGAAACAGCCCCAGTTCACTCAGTCTTTCTTCATAGGAGAGATGTTCCAGTCCCTTCATCATCCTCGAAGCCTCTGTTGGACTCTCCCCAGTAGGTCCCTGTCTCTCTTGAATTGGGGAGCCCCAAACTGGACACAGTATTCCAGGTGTGGTCTCCTCAGGGCAGAGTAGAGGGGGAGGAGAACCTCCCTAGACCTGCTGGACACACTTTTCTCGATGCCCCCCAGGATCCCATCGGCCCTCTTGGCCATAAGGGCCCATTGCTGTCCCTTGGACAACTTGCTGTCCACTAGGACTCCAAGGTCTTTCTCCATGGGGCTGCTTTCCAGCAGGATGACCCCTAATAGTAGAAACCAAACAGTGACCAAATACAGCTGAATCAGTGATGATGCCAGATTCTGCAAACCAGCTTTAACAGGGAAGGCAGCAGCAGGCGCAAGACCCTGAGAGGCACTACAATCTGTCATACCTACCATCCCTACCATGGCAGACTTTCCTGAGTGAGTAACTGGCTAGTGGCAACACTTGGGAAACATTAGGGCACTCCATTTTTTTTGCTTCCTTCACCGTCTAGGGCCACAGATGAGAGCAAGAGGAGTAAGATGTGTTCTCCAAAGGTGATTCAATGGTACTGTGAGAAAAAAGCACCACTTCCAAGAGACTGCTTAAGTGCCTGATTATACCTCCTTTCATGTATAATTTTTCAATGAACTATTAGTTAGTCTGACATTGTTCAATATCTGACTTGCCCATTTGAAGTTTTGAAAGAAATAAGACAGTTCAGTGAGCTGTTAGGTGAGATTGCCTGCAAACTCAGGAGGCACCAACTGCATGAGTTTCATGGTCTTTAAAGGCACAGAAATTAGAGGATTGTTAAAGATAGAATCTCAGATTTTGTTCCTATAAGCCACTAGAAATATTGCTCCAAAAGTACTTCCTTGCTTATAATTCCCCAATGCTTCTAGGACCAGGAGAGAGGAAAAAGTGAGCAAAATGCCAGACATAGCAGCGTAATACAAACGGCAACTACTGCTCATCTGAAGTTTGCATTTTTTGGTGGCATTAGGTAAGAGCAAAGCACAGTACTTGCCTCATCTCTGCAGGTTTTTTTCCTTCCCAAGACTCAGGCTCTCTGTACCCACGAGAGAGCAGCCGTGTGTCTGTGGTCAGCAGACAGAGCACAACCAAGATACTGTTGTGCAGTGTAAACATTCTAGCTCCTTGAAAGGAACTCACTGGACTGAGAAGTATTCTGTCTGAAAAAGCCTAAATCTATCAGCTTCTTCAGGCTTTTCTCACCAAAAAATACAAAAGCAGAGAGACAAAATACACAGCAAACCAGAAAGAGGCAGGTCATGTGTGTTAAGTAAGACAACTCTTGATTTGAATACCCATCCGTTTGTCCTATGTGTGCACTGTGCCAGATGCTCTGAGATCTCATGCTACGTGTTTCTTGAGACACTTTGAGTCTTTTTGATTTAAGAAACAAGACTTTAATGTTTAAAACTAAATGATTCCTGCTCCTTCAGCATATTGGACTGAGAAGTAAAATTTTAAACTCTGAAGAAAAAGAAAGGTTTGTTATCAGAAAATCTGTCTCCTTTCTTTTTTCTTTGAAAAGTTTTAAACTGGTTTCTCCCTGAGCCACTTCATCACTTACTGGTGTTTCCTGCCCATCTTGTATCTCCATTTTTTGTGGTTTTCACATGCCATTTCTGGAGCTGCAACTTCTTAACTAGAAAAGGCAGACGGTGCTTTACAGACTCTAGGACATTATCTAGGACTAGATCCTTTAGCTGGGGCACTAACAATGCACTGTAACAAGTGTATTGTCACTGGGACACAACGGTCCTGTTCTGGAAGCTTCATTTTTTTTTCCTACATTTTGCAGAAAGAAAATATAAGACATTGAAGTGCTGGGGTCTGAACCTCAAGCTCTGAAGTGAACTTGACACCTGGATGAATTTCCCAACCAGGTCAAAGGGGCTAAGGCTGCCCAGGTGCCTCCTGTTGTAATCAAGAGCAAGACTGAGTTGGCCTCTGTGTTTGCCACCAAGTAGATCTTTTAGCTCCGCTGCTGGCTGCAGCCCAGTAGGTGTTGAGTGGTGGGGACACATCCATACCAGGCCTTGATGTGAGGTATGGGCCCCCTCTATTGTGAGAGGGCCATCCAGGAGGGGAGGCCAGGCCAAGCACACCCTGAAATGATGAGAAACAGCTGCCATTAAGGTGGTAATTAGAGGGTGGAGATAAAAGGCCAAGAGAGCTCCTTATTGAGAGTTGCTGTGAGCTGCTGCAGGAGGGGTTTGTGAGAAGTTTTGTGGAGTCAAGGATAATGGATTGGGTAATACATCTTTCTGGTATTTGCTGGATTGGTTTGTGTCTGGCTATGTTGGGATACAGAGCATGGTTGATATCTCCTTATGTTATTGTATTTTTGGCCCAGTGTGCCTTTTCTGTTGTGTCATCCACAGTAAGTGAATTTATTACTTCTTTTGTTTCCCCTATGGTTGCCCATATATCATTTATGGGGTCCATAGAAATAAAATCTGCATGAGTTTCACTGTATGTTTTCTGCTGATGGCTGCATCCTTTTTGCTGGGCCATGTAGTTAGCAAAACAGACATTTACATTTTTAAACTGAGTTTATGATCATAACAATCTATGCTTCAGATCCTTTTCCAAGCAAATCAGAATGAAATCTGGGTTTTTTTGTTGATTTAATTCTTTCACCCCTACTTCACACATGCTACTCAAAATATTATTTTCTTAAACTGTATTTGTTGTTTCATGTAGGGCTCAATTCAACATCTGACAATCAAATCTGATCCAAGGGCTACTGAAGATCATTGTGAAGATGATGATCCTTATGTGAGTACTCTTATAAAGACTTCTTTATCCTCAGTGCCTCTGAGGTTTCAGTCATTTGCCATTAGATATTTTTCGTAAGATTAAGTGTGGTATTTCTTCTTGGGAACATAGTATCATACATAAAGCTATCTATGTGTGTGAATCTGTTTTTAAGTATACAACCCCTAAAAGTGTGATTTAATTTTTTTTCCAAAAAGCATGATTTTCTTTTGTCTGTAACACCTTTGAGAAAATGAACTATGACTTTTATTTTTCTGAAGGATCATTTTCATGAAATGCTCTAAGTCCTGAAATGAATTAACATCATAATGATACCAAAGCTTAACCAACTGAAAGAAAAAGTTGCATTGAAGTAGCCGTTTTCTTGGCTTCTATGAATTTGCTGTCATGATTGGGTTTTGCACAGGCTTCAGGAGACATCAGTGGCAATGACAGCTTTCAAGAACCTGAATTTATTTCTGAGACACAAGAAGTCCTTGGACCTTCTCATCTTCCCCTGAGGGTAAATTTATTTGATTTGCTTTACATTTCTGATTTAATACTACTTTTTTAGATAGTGAGGTCTGGATTTTGTCACTAGTTTTTGGTATGTGGAAACCTCCAAAAAACCCTGTGAGAACCATATGCAGTGATCTATAAGAATGAGTGCACTTTGCCAGATCAAAAATCTGATATATTTGACAACAGTCAGCAACCAGTACCTTGGGAAGGGTATAATAATAGATCAGGAGCATGAATGTGACATGTACTGAGAACTCGCTCGGCAACAATTTCCATCTCAGGAAATTCTTGAGCCAGGAGTGTATCTGTCTGTGTTTAGTGGACCTCAGCTGAGTTTTTGACCCTGGAATTTCTTGCTTTGTTGTTTTTTTAACCCATGGGAGTTTTACCATCCTCAGCTTCCTGCTGCAGAGTTATTTAGATGACATGTTTTGTGAAGGACTTCCATCTTCTGCTTGCCCTTCTGAACGTGTTAACTGCAGCTCTCGTTTGGGGGTTACTCTGCTGGAAAAGAGAGTAAACAGTTTTTCCTTACTCACCATAACACCTGTGTTTTTAGAGATTCCTATCACATCATGTTCCTGCTCCTTTTTTGAGCCAGGCTGAAATGTTCCAGTTCATTCCTCAAAATGAAGCTTTCCAGGGAGCTTATATCAAGCGTTCTTCTTTCATCCAAGTTCTCATTTATTCCTTTAGAGAAAACCATTAGGTTTGTGAGAAATTGCTTTACAGAAACCGTATTCCTGTTTCCCTGCTATAGCACGTATCTCTTTCATTGTGAAATCCTTCAGAATTCATGGGTGAATACTGTTTGGTTGTGAAGATTTGTTGCCATTCACTTAGTCAGTGTGTTTTCTACCTTTTTCTTACAAAGACCACTTTTAGACATATCTTCTGCTGACTTTCTCAAGAATATTGTTTTGCAGGAATTTTAACTCTTCCATGGTCAATGTGGATGCAAAAAAGGGTGTATTTTTTTATCCTATAGCTTAAAATTCTCTGAGTCCTTGTTTTACAACTTAATTTTTCTATTGATCTGGCTTCCTGCTCTGATGTGTTTGAGCTATGGTTGACTTTTATGACTTTTACATATAGCTTATTAGACTCTTTTTGGCCTGCCTTGTGCTTTTCACAGAATCACAGGCTAGCCTAGTTTGAAAGGGACCTCTGAAGACTGTCCTGTTCAGCTCCCTTCTCAAAACAGAGTCAAGTGCAGCACTTTGCTCGGTGAGCAGGTTACTCAGTGCCAGTGGGGTCTGGATTTCTTCAAGGATGGAGACTCCACTGCCTCTCCATTCCAGTGTATCTTTTTTCTGATACAGAACTGGAATTTCTTGTATTTTAATTTGTCTCCATTGTCTCTCTTCCTTTCTCTGGCTACCAGTGAGAAGAGTCTGTTTTTTTCTTCTTCTTGCTGTCAGGATGTTGTACACATTGAAGGGGATTGCAATGAGCCTCCTCTTCTTGAGGCAGTCCTCGCTCTCTTCTCTTCGTCTAGTAGGTTAAAAGCCCTAGTTCCTTAATTATCTACATGGTCTTTTCATTGACTTGATCCAATATGTCCATGTACTGGTGAGCCCAGACCTGGGCACAGTACTCAAGATGAGTCTCACCATTTCTTAATACAGAAGGATCACCTTCCTCAACCTGCTGGTGACACTTCCTAATGCAGATCAGGATGCTGCTGTCGGCCTTTGCCCCAAGGGCACATTACTGGCTCTTCTTTTACTTGTCTACCAGCGTTTTTTTTGTGCAAAGCTGCTTTCCAGCCAGTTGACCACCAGCTAGTGCTGCTACATGGGCTAATCCCTCCACAGGTGCAGGATTTGTGCCTTAACTTTGCTGAACTTCAGGAGATTCTTGTCTATCTATTTGTTTCTGCAGCCATCTGAGGTTCTTCTGAATGGCAGCAAAATCACACACTGCCTTGATGATTCCTCTCCATTTTGTATCACATCACAAAATTTAACCCCTTTTCTCATTTGGATACAACTGCAGCTAATTCAGGAAAGATGTCCAACTTGTCTAGTCTATTAAAAAAATCAATTCTCTTAGCTATTGGTTTTATTTTCTGTCTAATAATCTTCATAATTACTACACTGTTCAAAATTGCACACAGCAATAATAGCGTTTTTGTCGCTTATTCCTCCTTTTGAAAGATGTCATGGTTTAACCCCAGCCAGCAACTAAGCACCACACAGCTGCTCACTCACATTGGGAGACAATGGGAAGGGTAAAAGTGAGAAAACTTGTGGGTTGAGATAAAGACAGTTTAATATGTAAAGCAAAAGCTGCACACACAAGCAAAGCAAAACAAGAAATTCATTCCCTACTTCCCTTTTGCAGACAGGTATTCAGCCATCTCCAGGAAAGCAGGGCTTCAAGATGCATAGTGGTTGCTTGGGAAGACAAACACCATAACTCTGAATGACCTGCCTTTCCTTCTTCTTTCCCCAGCTTTACACCCTGATTGTGCTGTCTTATGGTATGGAATATCCTTTTGGTTAGTTTGGGGTCAGCTATCCCATCTGTGTCCTCTTACGGCTCGTTTTTGTTCTAGCAGCACTCTTTTGGTGACAGATTGTCAATTTCTTGGATTGTGTAGAAACAATCTTGTGTCTTTGCAGTCCCAGTTAGTACTACAGGAGCTCTTTGTGTGAGCCAGTCAGACTGGATGACGATACATAGGTTTCTGAGCCAACTAATCATAAGCCTGAATGGCCAGTAAATGACTATTTTCTTCAAAATGCAAGAACTTCATGTGAAAGTATTTCCTCGGATCACACACGTAATTTTTCTGAATATGCCTGGAGACTTCAAAGGCTGTACTATCACATCAGTAAATCCGTAATCTTATTTAGCAAAAACTTTAATGCTAATGTGAGGTTAGAAATGTTGAAATGTGAATGACTCATGGGACTTGTGCCTTCCAGAGTGACTGCCCATGGAGTTTGGATGGGTTTATTCTTCAGTAATATTAAACAAGGGCCAGAGAAACAAATGACAATCTATCAATCAGTGCAGACAGATGTTTCTGAGTTTTTATTTATCTCCTACTATGAAAAATAGCTCAACAAACTCTCCAAATTAGCACTTGCCACTGGAATGAAACAAGTCAAAGGTCATACCTGAAAATGTACTCTGAATAAAGACACTTAATGTTCACAGTGCATATTCTAATTTGTATTTTTCTACTAAGTATTTTAGTATCGTGCAGTAGCATTCTTGGGACTATTTCAGAATTATTTGCATTAATGGGTCTTGTGAATCAGCAAAAAAAGGCCTTAGTGAGTCGGCAAAAAATGGTGTTTAATATTTGTGGAACAGGTGTCTCTTCATAAAGAATTTTTCTGAAAATTCTCTGCTAATTGATTATTTAGCCAAAAACTGTCCTAGATGTCTTATCTATAGGGATCTTCAGGAAAAGTATAGCCTGAACTGCTCTGTAGGTCAGAAAGGTACTGCCAGAAAGGAAAAGTAGGGAACAACACTTTTCATTGCTGGTTCACAGATGTTGAGGCCACTTCATGTGTGTTGCAGCACTGGGTTTGTACTATTTATTTTTTTTCCTAGGAACAATACTATCCATTTTGTTCATGAACCTTACATCTTTATGAACTAACAATCATAAAAATACAATCAAGGATCATATGGTATTTCACATTGAGAAGAAGGTCACCTCATCCAACCTCCTGCTCAAAACAGGATCATCAGTCAGGCCAGATTGTATTTTCAAAGCTTTTTCCAGTCTGCTCTTGGAAACACCTGAGGATGTAGACTGCAACAACCTCACTGCACAGCCTGTTCCAACGCAAGTCTCTTTATTGGTGAAAATGTTTCTCCTTATATCTAGTTGTAACCTCTCGTTTCAACATAATGCCCAGTGTCACTTGTCCCACTGTGAAGGGCCTGGCTCCATGTCATTCATGAACTCTGTGAAGGTATTGGTAGGCTGCCACTGTCTCCCAAAAGCCTTCTGCAGGCTGAAGAACACTAGTTCCTTCAGCTTTTCCTCACAGGACACGTGCTCCAGCCCTTGCCTATCTTGTAAGTGATCTGCCGGACTTGCTCTAGTTTATTGATAGAAACTTGCAATAGGTTGTAAGAAATCTTGTAATAGGAGAGAAAACTAGGCACAGTATTCTAGATGTTGCCCAACAAGTGCGGTGTAAAAGGGGGCAATCACTTCCCTAGACCTACTAGGATGTAACCAGTGTTTCTGCTAACACAGTTTTCTTTGCTTCTAGGGCATGCTGCTCATTCATAATCAGCCTGCTCTCCACCAGGATCCCCAGGTCCTTTTCTGCAGAGCTGCTTCCTCGCTTGTCTCCAGCCTGTGTCATTGGAAGGGGTTCTTCCTTTCCTGGTGCAGATCTTTGTGTTTGTCCTTGCTGAGTTTCATAAGGTTCATGTTGGCATATTCCTTCAGTCTGCCCGGGTCCTCTGGATGGCAGTCCTGCACTTGAGCTTATTTATTGATGCAGTTCCAATGCCTACTTTGGCAAAATCTTGCAAACTTTGAGCAAGCACTCTACTATCTCCTCAGGTCCTTGGTAAAGATTTTAAACAGAATAGATCCCATGATGTACCCATTAGTACACCCCATTAAACACTACACTCTGAGTTCAATCATCCAACTCTGGTTTTACCCATCTTGTTGCTATCCCATGCAGAATGTAGTGTCCTTGCTTGGAGACAAGAATACTGTGGGAGACAGTGTTGAAACCTTGCTAAAATCGAGGTGGATGATGTCCACTGCTTCTCCTTATCCACAAATGCAGTTATGTTATCACATAAGATTGGATCAGGCATGATTTACCTGGTCAGCTATAGTGGGGATCAGAGCCGGCCCACTGTGGAAAAGATTTCCTTTCCCTTCAAGAGGAGCCTTAGAAGCCTATTTTCAATAGGCTTCTTTTCACTGGGACAGCATTTCTCGAGGTCTCTAATTCCAGTAAGAAGTAGGCTTTTTACATTCCTGCATTTAGCTGATACCAGGTTGTCAAAGTGGCCACCTCTTGCCCACCTACAGGTAGAATGGAGAAGGAAGAGTACCAACCATCTCTAGGCTCTTAGACACACAATGGTAGCTTTATAGTTCCTTCTGGTTTAGTTCTTCCCAATGTGTTTGCCAAAAGTGTACATCACTTGCTTTGGAGGGATGGAGTTCAAAGGTATTGTGCTAGACTTTGTCAAGAGCTTGACCATAGAATCACAGAATGGTAGGGACCTCAAAAGATCATCAAGTCCAACCACTCTGCCAGACCTAGAGTGGGTCACACAGGAACAGGCAGGTTTGGAAAGTCTCCAGAGAAAGAGACTCCACAACCTCTCTGGGCAGCCTGTTCCAGGCTCTGTCATCCTCACTGTGAAAATGTTCTTCCTTACTTTTCCCTGGAACCTCCTCTGTTCCAGTTTGCACCCATTGCCCCTTGTCCTGTCATTGGGCATCATCGAGAAGAGCAGATTAGTGTGACTTCTGCTGATAGGAAGAAACTAGATGTGTACTGTGAAGAGGGAAAATGGAATAAAAGGTGAAATAAATTAAAAACTTGTAAATGAAATATATATTGGCTATTAATAAATTTCAGTTTTTATGACAGCAATGATAATTGATGTTTCTAAGGGCAGCATAAGAGTACAGACAGATACTGGTAAGGAATTAAATGGGAAAGATATGGATTTCAGCTTTGCTTCACAGATGTGGTGGTTCTGATTGCTGTACTTTGAAGAAGTTAATCTACTGATTCATGCCTTAAAATGTGATGAGCCTTTTCCCCTCTTTGAGATTTTGTTTTCTTTTTAGCCCGAAGATATGTTGGCTGAGCCAGTGGAAGCACCCCCAACCATATTGTCTTATTTGGAGGAAAATGATTTTTCTGGAAATCACAGATCAGAAGAAAACTCTGAAGCAGCTAAACTTAAAGAACAAGGCACTGTCTCTTGTTGTTGTTGTTTGGGGTTTTTAAGGAGGGGAGGGAGGTAATTTATGTTCTCTAGTTCTGAGTCTGTCATTTCCCTGTATTTGAAAAGCCACTGTCGTGTTTTGGGTGCTGCCAGGAGTGGAAAATCCTATTGTTTTGGACATCCAGTGTTATGAAAGGAATTGAGACATCAAACACTTGGTCTTTGAATTTGCAGTCTGTTAGCCTACAACTTGTTAATGACAGCAAAGGGGAGTGGTTGCAACTACAGCCACACATCTCTCACTTTTCACTCCGTATAGGTGATTATCTCAGTCATTGCTCTTAAACATGCAGAGAATAGGTACCCATCTATAGTGAGGAAGCTTCAGTCACAGAACTATGGTTTGTATTTTGAAATGAAAAAATAAAATAATAAAAGGATAAAATGAAGAAGCTGACCTGAGGAGGAGCTGCTGTGATACTCTGCAACACTCCAGTATGGCGCAAGTGTTAGGCAAAGGGAACAAAAGGAGAAAAATCCTCTTCATTCTGCTCAGGTCAGTGAGATATGGCCCTTCTTGAAACATCTCTGCAAATAGTGCTACTGGCTCTAAAGCCATGTGGCACCTGTAAAATGAATTTAAGATGAGTGTTTAATTTTACGACCTTCTGCTATAGTGCAGCACATCCTTCCATGTAAAACTGAACACCACCACTGAATATACAACTGTATCTCACTCAGGTTCCCTGCAGTGGATGTGAATCTGCCTAGTGCACCAGTGGGGTGTTTTGGATGCAAGTGTAGGCAGCAGAGTAATGAGAGCAGAGCATAATGCACTAAGGAATCCAGTTCTCCACTAGGAAGACAATTTCAGTGCACTCCTAGAAAAAGAAAAACTAAGGCCAAAGACAGTGTTCCTATTTGTTTCATACATATTTCTTATTTTTTATGTTATATTGATGAAAAATAGGCAACCATTAGACTAGAGCTTGAGGCAAAGAAGATGATGCAATACAGTCTCTGTCCTTAAACACTTGTTTTATGATTTTATTCTCACTTTTCTCAATCTTTGGAACATATTTTGGTCATAATCTAAATAGTTTATAACTTGCTGCATCTATGCTCTGATAAATACTTCTTGGCTAGTTTTATTTTACTCCATCTCTCATTAATAAGTGATTATTTTATTTAGGTTCAGCTGCCATGGAAACTGGACAAGGCAACAATGAGTCTACCACTGTCACACAGGAAATCTTAAGAGAAGATGGCTCTGGTGCTGGTGTTTTTCCAGAAGTAAGGAGAAAGGGGGTCTGTATGATGGGTTTATCGCATGCCTTACCTTTTGTCCCAGAAGCAGGAAAACATGAATTTTGGGTGCTTCTCTGAGGTGATACCTTTATTTATTCCATCTTAGCAGCATATCAAACCAGTAGTTACTTTTTAAATTTCTGAATGCCGCTTCCATGACATCAGACTGAAGAACACTGACATTATGCAGAAATTTGGATCTATAACAACTGAGATGGGCTTGAGATTTTTACTATCAGAACAAATTTGTTCTTTCAGTTTTGCTTTTTTTTTTGTGTTTAAGAAAGTGAGAAACAAAGAAAATAAACAATGTAAATAAACAATGTAAATCCTGAGAGAAAAAGTCCACAACTTTTATTCCCTAAAAACAGACGTCTTGGTCTTACAGAAACTGCCTCGCAGGTGAAAGTCCTGCTTCCTTCTCAGAAGGGTGGCGTATAAAGATTTAAAATTCCCTTCACCAACTAGATAAATGACCATACCATAGAAGGGTATCAAATTAGTTAGAGAGGACTTTCCCTTTGTGAACTCACGTTGAGTGTGCCTGATGATTGCTATATTCTTTAAATGCCTTTCAATAATACTGAGTATCATTTTCTCCATAATTTTCCCAGGAACTGAGCTTAGTCTAACAGGTTTCTGGTTCCCTGGTCTCCCTTCACACCCTTGTCTGTCAATTGGAACAATCTTGGCTAGCTTCTAGTCTGCAGGGAGCTCCCCACACTCCCCAGATCTTTGGCAGATGATCATAAGGAGTCTTGCTATAACAGCCTCTACCTCCTTCAGCACTCTAACAACCTGTTTCAACAGTTCTGTTGTCTTACTGAGATTATGGACTTACCCAGGGCTTAGTTAACTAGGTTCTTTTCTAACACTTCTGCAGATGGGGAAAAAAATCTGTAATGAGAACAGATGAAAAAACCTCTGGCCTTTGGGAACTTTTAGCGAAAACACCCAGAAAGATCATTAAAAGATCAGCTCCTTTGCTAAAAGCTCTCATACTGCTACCTTTAAAATGCTTGAATAGTTACTATATTACATCCCTCCTAGTTTCATTAACTACTAATGGAACACAAAATATTTCCTTGCTGCTATAAAATGTGAGTATATCCTAATGCTTGTTTCAAAATAGGATAAAAAAAATTACTTAAATATTCTGTCCTGTCTACTGGATTTTAATTTAAATATGTATTAGTGCCCAGGCTTCACCACCAAAACCATTTATTTTGTTCTTGGTGGTTTTAAATTATTCTTTTTATTGTTCTTACTTTCTTTTGACCAACTGCTGATGCTTAGCAATTTTTTACCCTTGCTTGTTCATTTTTACTCTTTGCTGTAAGTTTCCTCATTTCATCTTTGATTCTTTTTCTTTTCAACCAAGCTGAATAGATAACCCTTTTTTCTTAGAGTTGTAGATCTCAAGGGAGTTGGCTAAAGTATTCCTAAATATCTCTTTTTAACTTTCAAAATTTTCTCTCAGACAGCCTGAGATTGTGAAACTGCTTTTTTTCAAACCTGCATTATTGATTTAGATTGTGCAGATATATTAGACCATGGTCCTTTGCATCTAGGTAACCAGCTCATTTTTCTAGCTCGTCGAGCAATTTATTTGTACTTGCATGAAGGATAGGGGAGAGGGAGAGAGAAAAATGGTAAATGTAATGTAACAAGCATCTCATACTTCACATTTGAATTGCTTATTAGTTATTATTAGTTATTCACAATTTTACTTCTGATCTTTTCAGGGTCAAATAGGTCAGGGAGGAGAGGATGAGCCTAGAGGATCTCCAGAAAGGCCAGGAGTAGAAGATATGCAGAAAAAAGATCAAGGACCTCCTGGACCTCCAAGGAAACTTGGACAACATGGTCAGCCTGTGAGTACTTTGTCTTGTGAAAGAACATATGGAGTAATAGGTCTTCATCACACATATATGAAGGACTGGGACTCCAACAGCCTCACATGCTGTCATCAGTTATACTTCTGCAAGATGGGCTTTTAACCCCACCAAAGCAACTCAAAAGTGTCCTATCTAGTTTGCACATATGTCAGTGTTCCTCCATCAATACAGTGGAGGAACCTCCTGGACTACCCCTGCCTGTCTGTGCAGCCTTTCCAGGAGATATGAGGATGATTAAAGTCCCCCATGAGAACCAAGGCCTGTGATTGTGATGCTACTTTCAGCTGCTTGTAGAAGACCTCATCAACTTCCCCATCCTGATCAGCTGGCCTGTGATAAGCACCCACAACAGTGTCTCCCATATTAGCCTGCCTCTTAGTTCTTGTCCACAAGCTCTCAACTCTCTATTCACCCACTCTCAAGGAGAGTTCGATACATTCCCATTGCTCTCTGTGGTGAGTTGGCCTTGGCTGAGCGCCAGGTACCCACCAAGTCACTCGATCATTCCCCCTACTTCTCTCAGCACAAGAGGGGAGAGAATGAGATGGGAAGAGCCTGTGGGGTACAATAAAGGCAGTTTAATAGGAAAAGGCAAAAATCAAGGCCACGTGGACAAAGCAAAACAAGATTTTATTCTCTACTTCCCATCAGCAGGCGATGTCTGGCCTTTCCCAGGAAGCAGGGCTCTGGTGCGTGTAGCAGTTGCTCAGAGGACAAGCGTCTTCTCCCATGGATACCCTGACCCCCTCCTCCTTTCTCTCCCTTTTATGCTTGAGCTGATGTCACATGGTGGAGAATGTCTCTTGGGTCAGGTTGGGTCAGCTGTCCTGGCTATGTCCCCTCCCAACATCTTGCCCACCCCATCCCACTGGGCAGGGGGGGAAGATGTTGGAAAGAGCCTTGGTGCTGTGCGAGCGCTGCTCAGCAGCAGCCACAACACGGGCATCTGATCTGCCTCCCAATACAAAGCCCAGCACCATGAGAGCTGCTCTGGGGACCAGGAACTCTATCTCGCCCAAACCCAATACACTCTCCCACATAAAAGGTAAGTCCACCACCTCACCTTGCTGGCCTATCTTTCCTAAAAAGAACATAGCCATCCATGGCAGTATTCCAGTCATGTGAGCTATCCCACCATGTCTCAGTAATTGTAATATTAAGCCTAAATTCAGGCTATGTGTCATCAGGGTTTTTGTGGACAAGAGGTTTACATTTTCTATATAACAGAAGCCTGAAAATGTGACAAAATGCGATGTGGTACCACACATTCCCTGTCAGATGCAAGTCCTCAGGAAGCATCCTACTTGGTAGGAACTGAATACTTTCAGATCAAGGCAAAACGGATTTCGGTAGAAGGTGGGAGCAGGGTAATCCGAATAGAATTATTTGGTACACTCAGGGCAGCAGTTTGCAGTCATGTGTTACAAATGTATCTCACAGTTATTCGTTGATTCTCACTTATGTATGAAATTGAAATTAGATTTCTTCCAAGTGTCCCTTTTCTCAAAGTTTGAAAGCTACTAGGGAAAAGTCAGAATTCTAGCCTGCAATTAATCTGCTGTAAGCACATTCAGCAACTCTGGCATAAATGAAGTCTGTCTTAGATAAGTAAATGGCTGAAAGACAGAAAATTTGAAGAGGACTTTTCAGACAGCTGTCACTATAGTTATCAAAATATTTATCAGTGCTGTGTGTTCCAGTTGGCATCTTGTCAAATCCAAATGCAGCCTTCCAAGTGTTTCCATCTGTATGCCCCAAACAGGCTTCACTGCCACTTTGTTGTGGGTAGTGTAGATGTGGTGAGAGGCCAGTTGCATAGAAGTGAGTCCCATATCTCCTCTCACTGCACAAACCAAGAGTTAGAATCTAGCACACTTACATCCATCCTCTGCTGCTAAGTGTACAAACTGTTTAACCTGCGCACGAGATAATGTTTAATTAAAAAAAAATTCCTTTTAGGGTGAAAATGAACTTCAGGGGGTGCCAGAACTGAAAGGAAACACAGGCATAAAAGGCGAAAAGGTATGTGCCCTGTTAATAACCAACAATTCATTAGATGCCATTTATGCTTGGACATGTGTTGATCCGCTACACTCTAAGAGAAAACAAAATAATAGAGAATCACAGTGTGATGGGCTGACCTTGGCTGGCTGCCAGGTGCCCACCAAGCTGCTCTATCACTTCCCCCTTCTCAGCAAGACAAGGGGAAGAAAATAAGATAGAAAAAAACCCCATGTAGGTTAAGAAAAAGAAAGTTTAATGAAAGCAAAGCACAGGCCGTGCATGGAAACAGGTGATGTCTGGCCCCTTTCCTGGGAAGCAGGGCCCCAGTACATTTAGCGGTTGCTCTGGAAGATAAGTGGATGCCTCTTCCGCCTCCTTCTTTTCCCACTGAGGTTGGAAAGCCTCTCTGGAGATTATCTAGTCCAGCACCCCTGCTCAAAGCAGAGGCAGCTAGAGCAGGTTGCCTAGGACTCTGTCCCGTTAGGTTTTAATATCTCTAAGGATGGAGATTCCACAGTCTCTCTGGCCAACCTGTTTGAGTGTTTGATCATCCTTAGAATAAAAAAAGGTGGGGTTATACATTTAAATGGAATTTCTTATGTTTTAATATATGATCGTTCCCTCTTGTCCTTGCCCTGAATACCACTGAGAAAGGTTGGCAAGCACAAAACACTGACAGTGACAGCAGCTAATGTGATAATCACTGGAAAAAAAAAAGCAGAGGATATGTTAAAATGAATGAAGAGCATCTGTAAATGAACATGCAGGCAGGCAGACAGTGAAAATAGCCACAAATTAATAAAACACATTCTCTGTGAGTATGACTGAAGTATCACTATAGGAACCATTTGACAAAGCCACAGGGAACAAAGAAATGAGTGAATACATTTATCTAATGAATTCTCAAGCATGAAGGGCAAGTGACCAAGAGACAGGTAAAATTCAGTGTTTTCTGCTATGTGATTGAATATATGAATTTAGAGAACATAATTAAAATGTTCATAAGCCCAGATAACAAATGGCAGGTTAGAAGGTAAAGCACAGATGAGTAAAGGCAGGCTAGCAGTGTCAGTTATGTCTCTGTGACTTCTACCCCTTTAAAAAAGCTCAGTGTAACCAGTCTGGTTTCTCTCCTCCTGGTGCAAAGTGGGAAGGAGGTCAGACCTTGCAGATCTGTGGTGCTACCTGTAAGAACTGGTAGAGGGAAGGCTGAGCTTTTCACTCCCAGCGGTGAGAGAAGCTCTGGGATATGAGCAGTTACATTGCTTTTCCTTCCCCTCTAATTGTACATCTTTCCTGAAACAAAGATGGTTTCAGGAAAAATGTACAAGGGGAGGTTTAGGTTGGATATTAGGAAGCACTTCCTCATGGAAAGGGTGATTAAGCAGTGGAATGGACTGCCCAGGGAAGTAGTGGAGTTGCCGTCCCTGGAGGTGTTTAAGGAAAGATTGGACATGGCACTTAGTGCCGTGTTCTAGTTGGTGTTGTGGTGTTAGGTCATAGGCTGGACTTGATCTCGGAGGTCTGTTCCAGCCTCAAGGATTCTGTGATTCTGTGAAGATCACCATGTAGGAAAGAAGTCCAAAATGCACATCGAGGAACAACTCAGAATAGTAAACTGCAGTTGTTGAATGTTGTTTACATTTAGCCTGTATCCAGGACTAAACGATAGCAGTTATTTTACTACCCAGTGATGCCTCCCTAGCTGAGAAGAGGAATCGGGGAAAAGGAGAGGAGACCCATGGGTTAAAATGGAAACAGTTAATGAAAGAACAAGACTAATGTTAATACCAATGCCAATATAAAGTATACAAAATTATAGTCAAGGAAGTGAAAGTGTGACAGTCACAATAAATGGGAAAGCAGTCCTCAGGAGAAGAATGATAAGCAAGCACACATGTGTATGCACACAAGCAAGCACGCTCATGTAGGCACACAAGCCAGCCTGCATGCACACAAGCACATCTCTTGCCAAGTTGGAGGAGGAGCCCCTATTCTTGGCAAACTTCTCCCTTTATAGTGAGTGTAAGAAGCGTTACACGCTGTCAGCTGCCCTGGCTTTTGACCCTCCCAACTTAAGCTCCTGGCTGACTCAAAACTGTTGCTGATCAGAGGGGGTACACTCTTTTTAACCTTCCTTTTCCGGTTTACAGACCTGTAGGAGCCCTTCTTGTTTTTCTTTACATCTCTTGCCAAGTTTGGTTCCAACTGTGCCTTAGCCTTCCTGACCTCATCCCTACACAACTGGGCAACGTCCCTGTACTCTTCCCAGGATGCCTGTGCCCTCTTCCACTGCCTATGTAACCCCTTCTTGCCTTTTAGTTTAACCAGCAGATCTCGACTCAGCCCTGCTGGTCTCTTGCCTTCCTTTCTTACACCTGGGGATTGAGAGCCCTTGTGCTCTGTGGAAAGGATCCTTAAAGATCTGCCAGCTCTGTTCCATTCCCTTGTCTCTGAGGGCTATTTCCCATGGGGTCCTATTTGTTAACTTCTTGAAGAGCTGGAAGTTTGTTTTCCTAGAATGTAGAGTCCTGACTGTGCTTCTCACCAGCCCATACCCCTTAGGACAGTGAACAGCACTAGTGCATGATCACTGCAGCCCAGGCTGCCTTCAGCTTTGACATCCCTGATGACTTCATTTGCATTTGTGACCTTCAGGTCCAACACCGCATCCTCTCGGGTAGGGCTGTTAATTTCATGTCATAAGAAGTTGTCATCAAGGCACTCCAGGAGTCTCTTGGATTGCCTACAGCTTGCCATGCTACTTTTCCAAAGGAAAAGCAAGGAAGTCCTTTCTTCCTTTGCTAATGCAAAGATCATGTTTCTTGGGTGCTTGTCTTACAAATGAACAAAGCTCAACTCTGCTCATAGCATTTAAGCAGACACTTCTGTTGTTTCTTGTGACTACAAATCCACACAGAGTGCAGCTAGTGCTGAAAAACCCTGCTCTGAGTTTATGTGATTAAATCCCTGCTGATAGATCTTCATTCCTGTTTTAGGGTGATCCTGGTGAGGGATTGCCAGGACCTCCTGGACCACCAGGACCCACAGGACCATCTGCTCCTTCCAGAGGATTAGTGAGTATTTGGAGTTCTCTGTCAATAAGCTTAGCTTACCATAGAGGAATCTGGAACTAAATAGGAGGTTTTTTCTGGGAAAATAGCGTGACTACCACAGAGATGAATGTTTTCTAAAACACTCATGCAGAAATGCAAATGGATGTCTGGCTAAAGTGTGTGAGTACTATAATCTACATAAACACCCAGTATTGGCATTTTAAAAAACCGGCTGATACATGTGTTCTTCTGTGCAAAAGCAGTTAGTATATGGGAGAATGAGACAAAAATTTACTCAAAATGGTATTAAAACCTGAATAATTCATTTCTTCCTGCTACTGAACACAGAATTGGTTTGACAGTCACTTAGGTTTGCTGTCATTAAATACTACAACACATACCAGCATGATGACAGTGTTCATATTTTGAATTCTCAGTACTCAGGCAATGTTAAAGAATATGTTTCAGATTCATCTTTCTTCTATACTTGGCCCTTTCCCACGATTTCCATGAGGATACGTGTGTACAAAGCTGAAGAAGGAATCCAGACTGAACTTTCAATCCATAATGTGGAAGCTGATTTTACTTATAGACACAGCCCACCACTGACACCAGTGAAAGTCCTGTGGTGGACTTTTAAACAGAACTATCTGTCATACTGAGTATTGTGACTGTTTAGCAAGACAGTTTGCAACAGTGACCAAAATGGTTTAAACCATCGCTAATCTAGACTCTGTTAAGTTACACCCATATGTTTATTTAGCATAAAAATAGAGTAACGGCGCCACAAAGGGCTGCACTCTTTAGCCTCCACTGAGACTGACTTAAGAGACCATCAGGGCAGCTCCAGATCACTAGCACAAGGTGCTCCAGTACAACAGCTTTTCTCACCCAAGGGCCACTTCTCTAAATGTAGCAGGGAACACCAGAGCCTGCACCACCTTGATTTTCTTATTGTCTGTGATAGCAAGTTTCAAGGCCTTTTATTCTGAGGTGAAGCCTTATTGCAGCCAGAGAAAGCATCCCTGACTCCTTGTCTTTTGAGCATTAGCTTTAGTACTGTTATAACTTGAGGTTCTAGTTCTCTGGGTACTTTGGGGCTGTAGTTTACAAAGTATACACAGCTATGAAAATCCTCAAAGAACTTGTAGAGGGAATCTGTAGTTAATTTACTTTTATGTGAGCTTGCATTATTTCATTTTAATTGTGTTGGAAGTCACACGTGTAGAAAAGTCACATTTCAACTGCCAAGTTGGTTTGTTGCACATCTTGATTTATTCCTGTTAATTTGAAAAAATGAATTCTGTAAAACTTTAATAGCAAGTTCTATAATTTAAAAAAAAATGGGCTTCATTTCACTTTGCTATGTATACTATGCAGACCATTCATGACAAATTTTCCATGAAAAAGACTTTATTTTCTTTAGAAGTTTTAGAAAAATAATTGACAATATGTATGCTGACCTTAGTTTGCACTGTAGGTTCCACAAAATGGGAAGTCGCTTTGAAGCTGACGAACCTTGAATCTACGAAATTGTGATACTGAAAACAGTGACTGGTTGTTAAGTGTGCATTTTAGGGTATTCTTAATGTTGACAAGTATCTTTCCACAGCTGGAATTTGTCTGAGGTATTGCTTCATCTTCAGTTCACTTCAACAGCCACATAGTATATGTGTCCTGCAGGTTTGGTATCACTGTACTCATAGAGCATCTGCAGGTAAATATAGAACTGAATGTCTATAAAATAAGGTGGTATGCAACACCAGAAACATGACTTTTGTCGTAATTTAATTCAGCAGTGACAGTCTGCTGCCAGGATATTGACTATAACTGCATTTGCAGTAGTTGTCAAAGGGTATTTTCATTTTTCATCTTTAGAAGCAATATTTTAAAACAGAATTCTCCTCATTTCAGAATAGACTGGAACCTGAAGGGTCGGGTTCTGGAGACATTGACAGGGAGATTGAGATTTTAAGAGTAAGTATATATTGCTGTTTATCTCTCATTAGCATAATGATACTCATCCAGATTGTAGAAGGTCCATTTCACAATGCAAATTTTGTACGTGCTTAATTGATAGCATCCAGAAATGTTTTGTAGAGTTTCATGTCAAGATCTGAAAAGGCCTAAGTGTGAGTGGGGAAGAAGTGTGAGAAAGAAAGAGAACAAGAAAGAAATAATGTGAAGAGGACTTTTTATAATGAGAAAATGCTTTTAATCTGATTCTGAGAAGACAGTAAAGAGGAGAGAGGTGGGAATGCTACTATTGTTTGCTTTATTTTAATTTGGAGTACCTGTTCTAAAAAATTAGTATGTCTGTATGAAATACTTTACACTGGAAGTTGGGTCCACTGTTGGTCCATTTTGATGATCATTTGAACTTCCCTATATCCTTGCCTTTGTGAAGAATTGTAACACATCAAGGCTGCCTCGCAGAGAGAGTTGCTTTGGCTTAGTAAAAGTTAGTAAGGTTTTGATGCACATGTTCCTGAGTAAGGTTCTCTGGGCTGCGTAACATGGGAGACCAGACTTCTGTCATTGGGAAGGAGTATTCGTGCCAGGTAAACCTGACTCTTGGGCTATTAACACACACTAGGCCATAGGTTAAACTGCCTTAGATGTTGACCTCATTCTTCTCCTGGAAGTTTCTATCTCAGCTTCAGGGAAATCTTATATGGCTTGTGTATCTACTAAACTACTTAATTTTGCAGAGTTTGGGGAAAGTCAGCGTCATTTTCAGTTCATTTCAGTAATGCAACTGATTGGCAAGTTTTTGGCTGTGCTTGGGATGAGCAGGCTCCAGGGACAGAGCAGAACAAGTTGAGTGAGGAGCACTGGTTTCACATTTTGGCTTAGTCTGTCACTCTTAGCATCATATCTCAACAGCCACAAGGAAGCTTTGGTTTAGGAGTTGAATTGATGCATTGGTCTTGTGCTTTCACTTCTTAGAGAGTTGACCTGTTTTGAGAGACAGAACTCAGATGAGCATAGCTCTGGATGAAGAATAGATGACTGGCTTGTTTTTCTTGACCTGTTTCTGAGCTGTTGAGTGGCAAAGGAGACGTTTGGAATGGGGATTTTTTTTCTACTTATTTTTTTCTGGACCATTTCTTTTTTTCAGAGGAAACGCTATCTTTTCTGTAGATCCTGCACAGAACAATGTGCCTTCTGGGGGGAAAACAGTGTCAATTGACTAGAACCGGCTGACAGATCTGGAATTATTTTGTATGTTTTGTTTTATTCTTGAGCCACTTCTTCACCTGTTACCTCTAGACGATCAGTCAGATCTACTTTTACCATGTTCTTGTTGAAAATCCAAGCAGCAATGCATAAAATATATATTGCAGTTGCAATTAGTATGATTGTTCATCCACAGAACCAGTCAGATATATAATGAATCAGGTGATAAGCTACACTTGGGGACAAAAGTTAAGAAAATGAGAAGTCAAGAGGCCAAAGATGAAGAGACATAAAGGAGACATCCATCTGGATAGAGTGAGACACAATCTTTAATGCAATCTTTGAGATGGAGCATTTCCAGCACTCAATTAGGAGTTATTTCATCAATAGTGCTGCTGCTTTCTGAGGAATGAACTCCCAGGATGTCTGTCTCCTAGGAACTCCAGGATGCTATAGCATTCTGAAGGTCTGTTTCGCAGCACATCATGATGGTTTTCATTCTCGCAGACTGATTTTTTCCTCAGTACTTTTTTTCTGTATCTTCTTTGCTCCAAAGAAAGAAAACTGACATCCCAAGGCTTTTCAGGGGGGAACTGCCATGTGCTGAAAGTTGGTTATCTTGCCTAATTTGGGAGACTAGCCTGTTTAGATGCCCTATGTAGTTAACGAGACAGGTGAATGCTTGGAACGGCTCCCTGCAAAAGGCCCTGTTGACTGTACTGAAAATCCAAGATGACCACCTCCCTAACAGAATCCTGTAGATGACCCTACATCAGAATTAGAGTTCTTGCCTTACAGTGCAAGGCCCAAAATTCCAAACTCTCCATGTTTGCTTGCTAATGCAATCAGTAACCAGGATGGACTTGCATATTCACAAACATACTGTTTCTCCTGAAGTGACATTTTTTTATTCATTTTATTAAATTTAAATAAATCTGCTCATGTCCACACATGATAGATCTTTGGAGCAGAGGTAAATTTTTTATTTACTCAACACAGTCAGGTTTCAACCATGAGCACAGATTCTCAGACCTCCACCAAGAACATAGAGGTACTTCCCTCTGTTCAGTGATCCCTTAGTTTTATTTTGGTTAAGTTTCTTAACAGTAGCTTGATCCTTGGAGTACCTCTAAGATATTTACTGGGTTACAGAGAGCTGACCCAGAATTTTTTGTTTGTAACTTCCTACTTGCTGTTGCATGCCATGAGGTGGCACAATTGAGAGAGCAAGGGTGGAGGAGGCCAGTGTGACCCTAGGTAAGGAATGCATCTGTGAAACTAAAACTGGTACTTAATGAAGTAGAAGGGGGATGGTAATCCAAGTTGAGAGCTTTATGAACTTGAATAGTCTGTGTGAGCCTTTTCTGTTCCATGTATATACAAGTGAACCTGGCTAGGGCCTTTTCTCACAATGCTGCTGATATATCCAGGGTCATCCTGGGCCACCAGGCCCTCCAGGACTGCCTGGTCTTCCAGGAAAGCCAGCACCCGATTCAGGCGTAGGACCACCTGGGTCACCAGGGGAAGATGGAGCTTCTGGTGAACCGGGCCCTGAAGTGAGTACACATTTGTTCACGAACGTTAGTGGTGTTTCTGTCCTACAACACTAAGTTCTAAGGCTTACAGGCTGTATAATTCTTAATAATTTTGAAGAATATTTTTTATTTTAGAGCTTGTATTTTATGCAAAATAAAATAAATGTCTAGTTAACCAAAATACATTACTCCCCAACAAGAGCCCAATTTTAAAGACACAGGGCAAGCAAATATACCTGTAACTGTTCCTTTTCTTTCATGTAGAGTTACTGTGGGCTGCACTTCAATTTTCCCTTGAAAAATGCATGTTTAGTTCTCCATCCAGTTTCCTGTGTTGTACCCATCACTTAGGATGCATTTGAGTAGTCAGGCTGAGAGGGTCAGCCAGTCAGTTGGTATAGATATTGAAGTGAGACAGAAAAAACAGAAAACCTGGGCCACTTTCTGACTTTATCAATACCAACATTTTCTCAGCTGGCTCTGGTCTCTCACTGAGGTTGCCTGAAGTGTGGATGCCTGTAGTAATGTTGTCAAACCTGCTTGGAGAGCACCATTATGCCAATAACATATTTACATTTTGTTGACTTACATTAATCTTTATTATTTTGTGATTGTTTGATATAGTTTTCTGTTAAATTGTATTTAAATATTGTTTTGTTACGAAGCCAAACTCACAGAAGACAAGAAATACATGTGTTAGAACATAATGCTGTTAGGTGCTACCTGGTGCAACACATCAGTCTGTAGTCCCAAATACTTACATGCATATGCTAGAAAGAGGACTCTCAAGTGGCTTCTGCTTTAGATTTACTGTTATCTACAGGGTCCTCAAGGTCCTCCTGGTCTTGATGGATCGGTTGGCCCACCAGGACGGAAGGGAGAAAAGGTAAGTTAAGCATCGTCTTGCTCCTATTTGAGTGGAAAATTTTTGTCAATCCTAGGCTGTAAAAATCATAATTAGTTGTTCCTGCAGCGCAGTGTTGTCTGGCTTCAGCAGTTTTTAAAGGAATTCAGCTGTTAATGGCTTAGTAGAACACATCTCAAAAAGCATATTTAGAAATCCAGAATTCTCTCTTGAGTACAGTCTCACTTTCTGCTGCATGTAACATTCAAAATGCATCATCAGTTACTCTGTTGTGGTTTATCAGTAAAAAAACCAGTCAGGACTGGACTCATGCAGGTAAATCTGTAGGAAAGAAAGAACTCTAGGTAGCCCAGACTGGCACAAATTGGCAGCATATTCCCTGCAGAAAGAGGCCTCTGTGGCACGTGTGTATAGCTGGACAGCTGGAATTACTTAGTTTTCTGTTGGCTTGCTGCACTGGTTGGCTTCATGCATGATCAGATGAGTACTATGGCCAGCAAATGGGGAGGAGTAGGGAGCATGTAAATGAAAGCAAATGAAAACAATGGATCATTGCACACTTGCAGCCCAGAAGGCCAATCCATCCTGGGCTTCATCAAAAGAAGTGTAGCCAGCAGAGCGAGAGAGGTGATTCTACCCCTCTGCTCTGCTCTGAGATGTCACCTGGAGCTCTGTGTCCACCTCTGGAGCTACCAACACAACAAGGACATGGACCTGATGAAACGGGTCCAGAGGAGGCCACAAAGATGTTCTGAGGGCTGGAGAACCTTTTGTATGGGGACAGACTGAGGCAGTTGGGACTGTTCAGCCTGGAGAAGAGGCAGCTTTGGAGAGACCTTCTAGCGGCCTCCAGTACCTGAAAGGGCTACAGGAAACCTGGGGAGGGGCTGTTTATAAGGGCTTGCAGAAGTAGGATGAGGGGCAGTGGTTTTAAACTAGGGCAGGATAGATTTAGTTTAGACATTAGAAAGAAGTTCTTTACTCTGAGGGTGGTGAGACAGGTTGCCCAGGAATCCCCGTTCCCAGAGACATTCAAGGTCAAGCATGAGGCTCTGAACAACCTGCTCTAGTTGCAGGGGGGGTTGGACTAGATGACCTTTAAAGGTCCCTTGCAACCCAGGGCATTGATGATTCTATGATCATAGCATCCAGCAGATAGATTTTCTTCTGTTCCCATAGAACCAAAACCTACATCTTGCAAAACTGCCATTCTTTTTAAGTTTCCCCAAATTACAGCATTTGTGACTTTTTGCACCCCACTTCAAGAAGGTTGTGGAGAAAACAAAGATGGTGCAGCAGAGAGCTACAGGGACAGCCAGGGGCTTTGAGTACATGACCAATGAGGAGAAGCTGTAGGAGCTCAAACCGTATAATCTGGCAAAAAGGAGACAAAAACACGACCAACAGCCATAAAGATGTAACCCTGTAATGAGGGCTAATGAGTCTAAATTTGAAATACTGAATCCATTTTTTTGCATCCTACTTCAAGAAGGATGTGGAAAAAGAAATACTACAGGAAAATTTCATCCTCTACTGAGCTTCTACACCATGTTTTATGCACAAAAACTTGAAAGTAGATTCCCAAGTGTACATTGAAAGATCACATACTGTAAGGGAAATGGAAAGACAAGTCCTAAATGGCCAGAATATTGATATTACCTTATTTATTTTATAAATCACAATATTATTTTCTTTAATCTCCTCTGGAGATTGAAAGATCAAAGTTGGTAGAAGTGCAGCACATTTGGGAACTGGCAGCTATCCAGAAAATGCAGCATGTAAGTTCCAGAGCAGGCATCTGAAACTGATGTCCTTTGTAATCAGTGGTATATGCTTTACATAAAGGAATCTATAGAATAGAAAGAAGTCTAGCTGACATAAACTGAGCCTGAATCATATATTATAAGAAGAGACTGATATGGAAAGGGAAGTAATTGGAAGAAAAATTAAATTTTCAAAAAGAACATAATCCTAAAAAACCAAAAAAAACCAAAGAAGAACAAAATCTCAAATATTTTTCCTTGCGTGGGATCAGTTTCTGCTTCTGTTATATCCCATCGGAGTTTTGACATTTATGTTCAGGAGTGTGAGATGTGACCTGCAGTGAGTTGTTCTGTGTGCTCCAGACCTTTCAAATCTGCAGCAATAATTGAAGCACAAGATTGCATCCTGTGTGCATAGCATAGCAGAGTTGTTATAACTCCTGAATTACATACTGTTTTATTTTTAACTAAGAGGTCTAGTGTTTCATGTAAAGGATATTATGGCATCAAATTAAACAACACAGAAATTTGTGGGTATTTTAATTAAGCAAAAATATAATCAGTGTGTTTTTGTTACCTAATTCTCTTACTGTAAGTAATTAGGATTGGTTTTCATTTACAGGGTGATCAAGGTCTTCCTGGTTCTGTTGGTGCAAAGGTAAGAAAGAACAGTGTCTTTGTAAGATAAAAGTATCACTCTAATACAGCACATTACTGAAAAGGGCTGAGAAGTCTGAAAGGTTATTATTGTGAAACCTAATGAAGTCATCAGACTTGACTTCTTAGTTGGCCACTTTAAGAAGCATGGCCAGGAGATTCTTCCCTCTACTTGACTCTCATGAGACCCCACCTGGAGTACTCTGTTCAGCTCTAGGCCCCCCACTGTAAGAAAGACATGAACCTCCTTAAGCAGGTCCAGAATATGGCCATGGAGATGATCAGGGGGATGCCCTCTCCCCTCAAGGCCGGGCTGGATGGGTATTTAAGCAATCTGATTTAGTGGAATGAATCCCTGCCCATGGCAGGGGGTTGGAATTAGATGATCTTTAAGGTCCCTTCCAACCCAAACCATTCTATAATTCTATAATTGCACTTACTTGCATCTGCTTGTGCACGTTCAGCATTCTAATAGACTGACCTTTTATTTTAGGGTGATACTGGAGTCACTGGATCAATAGGCCCCAAAGGAGAAGCTGGTGCTGTTGGGTCTCCTGGGAAACCTGGGCCACCAGGACCTCCTGGGCCCCCTGGACCTCCTGGACCCCCAGGACCAACCTACAGTTTGGGATTTGAGGTATTTTGCTGTTATGGAGTTTGTTGTAGTTAGGGATCTACTTACTTCAGAGGAGGGACAGTGTAATCACCTGTATATTGAACAGATATGTTAATAGTTTAGTGCAATGATCTAAATACACATTACTTGACAGTATTCATTAAAATAGAAGTACAGGCCCCCCTTTACCTATGACTTTTCCCATTCTGTCCTTCTCGAGGCCACTAGTTTGGTTTAGGCACGTTACGTGTATGTAACGTGTAAATAGAGACAGATGTTGGACATGTCTGTCCTCATGGTCTGTTCTACACAGAAGAAGAATATTCTAAAAAAATAAATAAAATGCAGGTGCTATTCTTTCTACTTCTGAACAAAATACCTTTATCGCTTTAAAATATGAGTTCTGACCAGCTCAAGCTGCATTTTGTATGTCATTTGAGAACTGAGGACCACGTTACTTAGCCAAACTTAACATGCACAAATCCATGGGCCCCAATGGGATGCACCCACAAGTGCTGAGAGAGCTGGCAGGTGGTGGTGTTGTTGTGCCACTCTCCATCACCTTTGAAAGGTCATGGAGAACAGCAGAGGTGCCTGAGGACTGGAGGAAAACCAATGTCACTCTAGTCTTTAAAAAGGACAAGTGGGATGACTCAGACCAGTCAGTCTCAACTCTGTCCCTGAAAAAGTGATGGACAAATTATTCTGGATGTCATCTCAAAACATGTGGAAGAAAGTTATCGGGAGAGGTCAACATGGATTCACCAAGGGGAGATTGTGACTGACCAATGCGATAGCCTTCTGTCATACGGTAACTGGCTGGTTAGATGAGGAGAGAGCAGTGGAAGTCATCTACCTTGACTTCAGCAAGGCTTTAGACACTGTGTCCCACAACATCCTCATTAGGAAACTCATGAAGTGTGGGTTAGATGAGTGGACAACGAGGTGGATTGAGAACAGGTTGAGTGACGGGGCTCTGAGGGCCATGATCAGTGGTGCAGGGTCAAGCTGGAGGCCTGTAACCAGCAGTGCTCCCCCGGAGTCACTACTGGGTCCGATCTTATTTAACACATTCAGCACTGACCTGGGCAAGGGGACAGGGTGCACCCTCAACAAGTTTGCTGATGATACAGAAGTGGGAGGAGTGGCTGACACCGCAGAGCTGTGCTGCCATCCAGCGTGACCTGGACAGGCTGGAGAGCTGGGCAGGGTGGAACTTAGTGAGGTTCAACAAGGGCAAATGTAGGGTCCTGCACCTGGGGAGGCACAACTTTGAGAGGAATACCACTGTTAACATGCTTGCTAGTTCTAGATGATCTCTTAGATGCCCATCCCAGCCATCTGTTAAAGCAGCACTGTGGTCTGCCAGTTAGGGCAACACTACCTTTTGGTTGGCAGTTTGTTTTTTTTGCTGTAAGACTGTTTCTGCAAAACATTCCTGTTAGCACTTGTTAGCATCTGTGATCATCTATGTGCAAAATCCAAATGGCATGGGGTTTGCTGGCACTTGTGTGTGCCAAAAGAACAGTTTGAGCTGCAGAAGGTGCCCGATAAACCCATTAAAAACATGCAGCTGTCAAAAGTGATGGTGCGTTACATAAAGCAGGCATAAAGTGCTCTCTTAAAAGGAAACGTATATTGGCACAATGGAGGCAAGAGAACAAAGGACCCAGAAACACAGCTTGTGGTTTATCCTAAGAAGCAAGCGTTTGGTTGAACAGGCAAAACAGAACCAAAAAAAAGAGCAAAATCAAAGTCTTCAATCTCAGGTGAAGTTGCATGAAAGGGCTTGAACCAACCTGATGACTCAATAGTTCCCACTTTAGTCCCCAAAAGGAAGAACCTGATTCCAGCTGTGCACTCCCTCTGCTTCTCTTGTTGCTCCCATGTGGTTGGTGGAAAAGGGCAAAAGAATGAGATTGCTGTTATTCACTTGAGACAGATCAGTTGATCTTTTCCATAAGATCATTCCATAGCTGTCATTCCATAGCAGCTTAAGCTGGTTTAATTGGTCACCCTTTCTCTTACACCACCTCCAGAACTATGTGCATCAGACCTATGGTAATCTGAGCCATTTCAAGTCACTAACTAGCATGAAGTTACATAGGCAAGGAGAATGAGTCCTCTAAACATGATAAGCTGATACAAGAGCTCACTGTCAGAAAGAGATGTACATTCTACTTTGCTCCTACACCTCCTCCCATCTGCAGCCATTCCTGGCACGTGCTTGGCCATCACATGCATTAACATCCAATGTTTCATCAATCCTTCCACAAGGCAATTTGATTTACTAAAACTTTAGAGAACTATCCCACCACCCAAAAGGAACTCATTTTCTGCCATTTTAGTGGTTTAAACTGTCTCACAAAATGAAAATATTCAGTGTGTGGCACTGATGAAGGCTGTATGGCTGTGAGCAGGGAAGTGGGGCAAAAAGAAAGTTAAGATTCTCCCTTTTCAGAAGAAAGAAAGAATTGAACCAGTATCAACTGCATTTACATCTGCAGCTAAAAGCAAGTGAAGAGTTTCCTGCTGGCATGGTTCATCCAGATGGTTTGAAGCACAGTCTGACGAGTTCTGGATTAGGCACGAGGCAAAGGATAGGAACATGCGTCTGGGATAGTGCTGGGACTAATCCAGATAATTATGGCAACCTACAATTTTATTTCTTTGAATGCTTTGGAACTGACATCTCCTAGTTCTCCCATGGATTTGGCATGTTGCAGTCAGAACAATGAGACCTGAAGAGAAGTTGCTGCTTTCTGTAGAGTATTCTTTAAAACTCCTAGAAAACCTCCATAGGAAATATGGATGCTGCACTCAAGGTCTTCCACTTCACAGAGAAGTGCCCTTAACACACTGAAGTAGAGCCTATCTCCAAAACATCATGCATTGATCAAAAAAAGAGTGAATCAGAAAAGATAAAAATATTTGTGTTCAGTATCTTCCCACTTTGTTTACAGGACTACAGAAAACAGACCAGTTTGAAAAAAGAGAGAAATTCTTAAATTCTGTAGCATTTTTTCTCTTCCATTAGGACATGGAAGGATCAGGTAGCGCTGGCCTGTTACATGAATCCATAATTCCAGGATCAAGAGGACCAAAGGTAAGGGGATATTTTGAGGGAGAGGAGCGGTGCTGTTGTTGGGTCGATTGTGCTTTTTTTAAAAACAGAAGTGTCCTTCTCTCTGCTTTTTGGAAACTCATAGTCCCAGCAAGCTATGGATTTGGAGTCACTGCACTGCCCCAGATTCCATTGCTTTAGAATGGCACTACAATAACTGTGTCCTCCAATGAATCAGAATGGTATTTTTCTGGCACCTGATGAGTTTTAGATTCTGCTCTGGTTTATTTTTGACAGATTAAAAGAATAAATAGGGGAGGGGGTTGTATTATCTAGCTCTCCATTTCTTGTTTTACTCTGAGATGCCCTTCTTGCATGTGAAGCTGACTTACATATGCTAATGAAACTGAAATGTTATAGTTTGACATGCAATCTGGACTACCACTTAAACTAAAAAAATTATGTTCCCATGGAACAAATGCCCCAGAAGAAGGTATGCTTTTTCATCTATCACTGTGTCTCAGGAGAATTTTGCTAGTGTGGGCCACTTTAAAACACCAAGTAGGGAATATGGGAATACAATAAATGAATACTTACCAGGTCACTTGGATTTATCTTCATTCTTAGCAATAACATCAAAACCACAACCCTTCCCAGGGCAGGCAATTATCCAGCATGCCTCCTCCCAGAGCTGCTTGCGTTGTTCTAGTTTGGTCTCAGAAATCCTGCCCCTGTGCTCACTCAAAAAAAAAAAAAAAAAAAAAGCATTCAAGCTTTCAAAATACAGCTTTGAAAGAATGAGTCTTATTGCCCAAGTTTGGAGAAAGTGCTGATGATGATGACCCTGGGCTGTGGTAGATGCCAGATTGGATACCAGGCAACAGTTCACTGTCAGTAAATATGGCAAAGCCTCTAGCAGAATCCATCAGAAAGAGCATTGCTAACAGACAGTTGTAATTATTATAGCCCTTTACTCAGGACTAGTGAGGCTGCAGTGAAACACTGAATCAATTCTTTTTGTACACCACTTGAAAAAGTATGTGGAGAAGACAGAGACAGTCCAGCGGAGAGCTGTACAGATGGCATGGGACCTTGAGTACGTAACACAGTGAGGAAGGGGCTGAACGAGCTCAAATGGTTTAGTCTGGCAAGGAGGAGACAAAGGCATGATCTAAGAGCTGCTTACAAATCTTTGAGGGGCAATTGCAAATATGATGAAGCCAAAGTCTCCCTTCTAGTGGCGGATGGTGTAACAAGGGACAATGGTCAGAATTTGCAGCTTGAGATGTTCAGGCTAAACCTTAGGAGAAAAGTGTTCTCTAGGAGGTTGGTGCAGAACTGGGGTAATTTGCCCAGGGAGATTGTGGAAGTTCTGTTCTTGGGAGTGTTCAAGGCTTTGCTGGACATTGATATTACTGACCTGATCCAGAGCTGGCTATGGTTCTGCTTCCAGGAGGTGACTGGATTAGATGGCCTCCAGAGGCTCTATACAATCCTGTTTCTATGGTTCCATGAATCATCACAAATGAACTGAACACTGGAGATGGGAGTGAGTTTGAGAAGCTCTTTACCAGTACTTTCAACCAGCGCAGTAATTTTGAGTCACTGGAGTAAGAGCTGACTCATTTGAGTATCTTAGAGACTTTTGCCTCCTCTTACATCTTTTCCTAGATACTAAAAAAGTAGCACAAGAAGTACAGTTAGAAAAATAGGAATGGGGTTCATTAGCTGAAACAAATTAGTGTCCAAGATGAGATGTCCAAAACAGTGCCAAAACTACCCGTTCTGACCTGCCTAAACAACAGTCTTACTCTCACGTTTGGTTTTATAACAGGCATTGTTCCTAAGTCACTCAGCTATAAATGAAAAAATGTCTTATTGCAGCTGAACAAAATCCTGGAATGTTGTTTACCTGTTGCTGCTTAGTCAATTCACAAAGATTGAGTCAATAGAGAAGGCACATAAGAACTTTTCTGTAATCCTGGAAGTGGTTATACGCACCCACTGGTACTGCACGAAAGCATCGTGAGTCACTTACACCCTATGACAGCTCCAGAAGTTTGTGATTGTGTTTGAGTGAGAGTATCTGCTCCTAAGAGAGCTGCAACTCAAAGCAGCTGCTAGGAAATAAATTACTTTTATTTGTACTGTATTTGTACCTCTTTAATTTTTGTATTAATTGTGAGAAAGTGGTGGTTGTATTTTGAAGTAGAAGCATGAAATTTATTTTGCCTATAGGCTCAGCTAACATTTCCATAGTTTCTATTCTGTAATGTTTTGTTGGTGTTTGGTTTATTTGTATCTTTTCTTCATATTCCAGATAAAGACAACTTTGTTGAATTCTTTTTTTTCCATTCAACTTTCTAAAATGATCAATAATGAATTTTGTTTATTTTACCATCATAATTATACTATATATAATTATACTATAATTATAGTCATAATTATACTGTACAACTGATGTCACCATAGAGAGACAAGATTTGCATCCCAAATGTTTCTTTCAAGCTGCTTTTAAACTTAGCAAGAGAATGCCAGGCTGTCTCTAAACCAGTAATATATCTTAATTTTAGCCAGGGAGGCAAATTCAAAATATTGTAGATAGTTGAAAGCAGCTACTTGCAACAAATGCACTTGGACACTTCTAATATTTTCTAAAAATATGTATAGTATTTAGTGACAAAATTAAAATTGTCTTTGAAGAAAAAAATTCTTTAGATCCTTGCATTATAATACAGAGCAAGGCAGTATCTAGTAGAACACCAAATCTAAAACAGCACTTACATTTTACTACTCTCTGTTGATAGCACTCATCACTAACATGGTTTTTGTAACACTTGTGGTTACAAATTAGGGTTTTTTTCTGAGAAAATTTATTGTGAAATGATATGTGGCTTTACCATTAAATGCAGTGTAACTTTGTGGGATTCTTCAGGAAGATACGGACAGCATGGGCCTTTGGGACCAAAGGTACCCTATGTGACAAGGAATACTTGAAAGCTAACCTATTTGGCTTTGGCACATTTTTTTTAATTTCTATATTCCCATCAGTTGCCTTAGCAAAATAGCTTTTGTTTTAACATTCATATACTGACTAAATATGGGACAAATTTTGGTCCCATTTAGAATCATAGAATCATAGGATAGTTTGGGTTGGAACGGACTTCTGAAGGTCGTCCAGTCTAACCCCCCTGTAGGGAGCAGGGACATCCTCAACTAGAGCAGGTTGCTCAGAGCCTTGTTGAGCCTCACCTGGAATATCTCCAGGGATGGGGCCTCAACTGCCTCCCTGGGCAACCTGTTCCAGTGTTTCACTACCCTCATGGGAAAGAACTTGTTCCTGACATCCAATCTAAATCTGCCCTTCTCTAGTTTAAAACCATTGCCCCTGGTCCTGTCACTCCAGGCCTTTGGGAACAGTCCCTCTCCAGCCTTCCTGTAGCCCCTTCAGATACTGGAGGCTGCTAGAAGGTCTCCCCAGAGCCTTCTCTTCTCCAGGCTGAACAACCCCAGCTCCCTCAGCCTGTCTCCGTAGCAGAGGTGTTCCAACCCCCTGATCATTTTCATGGTCTCCTCTGGACTCATGCTATCAGGTCTATATCCTTCTTGTATTGAGGTCTCCAGAGCTGGACACAGAGCTCCAGGTGAGGTCTGAGCAGAGCAGAGGGGCAGAATCACCTCTCTCACTCTGCTGGTCATGCTGTTTTTGAATCAGCTGAGGATGGATTGGCCTTCTGGGCTGCAAGAGTGCAAGTGTGCTTGCACATGGGTGGCTCACGTCCAGCTTCTCATCCACCAGCACTCCTGAGTCCTTTTCCGCAGAGTTGCACTCTGTCACCTCATCCCCCAACCTGTAGTGATAGTGAGGATTGCTCCGGCCTTGAGGAGAAGGATCTAAGAGTCCCAGCAGACAATAAGTTAACCATGAGCCAGGAATGTGCTCTTGTGACCAACAAGGCCAATGGTCTCCTGGGGTACATTGAGAAGAGTGTGGACAATAGGTCAAGAGAGGTCATCCTCTCACTCTGTTCTGCCCTGGTGAGGCCACATTGGGAATACTGTGTCTAATTCTGGACTCCCCAGTTCAAGAGAGACAGGGAACTGCTAGAGAGAGTGCAGCAGAGGGCAATGAAGATGACTGGGGGACTGGAGCATCCCTCTTAGGAGAAAAGACTGAGAAAGCTGGGACTACTTAGTCTTCTCTTCCCCAGGCTGAGAGGAGACCTTCTCAAATGTCTATAAAAATCTAAAAGGGTGGGTGCAAGGAGGATGGAGCCGGACTCTTTTCAGTGGTGCCCAGTGACAGGATAAAGGGCACAAGCTGGAACACAGGAGGTTCCATCTAAATATGAAGAAAAACTGCTTTACTGAGAGAGTGACAGAGCCCTGGAACAGGCTGCCCAGGGAGGCTGTGGAGTCTCCTTCTCTAGAGAGATTCCAAACTTGCCTGGATGCCATCCTGTGCAATGTGCTCTGGGCAAGCCTGCCTTGGTGGGGGGTTGGACTAGATGATCTCTAGAGGTCCCTTCCAACTCTAACGATTCTGTAAAAATATTGTGGAAATACTGCTTTACAAAGACTTCAGAAATGGAGGTAGCATGATTTCTAGGATTTAGGAAGTGGGCTGGAACTGAAAAGATAGTGAGAAACCTTGACCAAGACACTTCACCAGCACCTACACTAAGATTTTAGTTGTTTTAATCTAAAGTCACCCATCCCCAAGATCATGGAGACACAGAATGGAATATACTATTCAAGGAAAAGCATGTCATCTTACAAAATCTGCTTCAGTGCAGCAAAATTAGTATAAAGTGTAGTCCAACAACTATCATTCTCACGGGGATGGATTTTATACCCCCTTTTCACGTTTATAAATTATTTCACTAGGCACCAGTGGCAAAATACAAAAAACAACCACTTCCAAAAACGAGCTAATGTATCATGAGGAGTTTAAGGTATGGTTGTGTTTCATGGATCCTTCCTCCTTCAAATACCCCAAGCTAGTAGAGCTGTCAGAGAAGGCCTGCTGTGATCAAAGTTTTCTCTCTTTTCTAGTGAGTAAGTATAGATCCAAACTCTACTTTCACCTTTGTTATTATGAAAAACTATTTTAATTCAAAAATAGTCTACATTCTTCATGTATTCATGAATATAAGCACTCCTAAAAGATGGTAAGTATGACATTTAGGGAATGGCTGTACCTCCTCATTGGTTTATTGCCATTTATGTTCTCTCTCTCAAATGAAATAAACTAAATTGCATGTTCTCTGTTTGTAATGAAATCAAGGAATCATGTTTTCTCAGAGCTAGAGTACTGCAGAATTAGTCCCAAAGGTGGAAGGGCGCAGCGCTCGTTACATTGCTTATGGTGTGACGCAGTGACTGAGTGTATGGGGAGAGCATCGGCATCGGGGAGGCTGAGTTATCTGTATTGGAAGAAGGTGGTGGGTCATTTATGGCAGCACAAGGGCACTGTGGCATTGGTAGATCTGGGGAATGTTGCCATGTACTGATTTCAGACACCAAAATGAAGATTTAGGCATGTGGCTTGGTAGATGCTCAGAAAAATAATGTGTGTGGTGACCAGAAACTCTTAAGATATGGGTGGCAACTGGGAGGTTAAACTCCAGAACCAATTCACAACTGTACGCCGAGCACTGCTTTACGAAAAAAATTATGCCCTCTTTTTGCTAATCATTTTACTCCATTTGTTCTCTTTATTTGTAAGGAAAGTAACCTACATGTTTTAAATCCATGTGATTACTGTTCACCTTGATATTTGAACCCTACTGTGTCTCTATTTCAGGGAGAGAGAGGCAGTGTTGGTCCACCAGGTTCAAAGGTGAGAAACTCATTTGATGTGATCTAAAACCTCAGTTCTTTCTTCCTCTTCATTTCCTTTCTTCTGTTAATGCACTCAGGTGTTAATGAACATTCCGTACTCTGTCAGCATATTAAAGGTCTGGGAATCTTCTCTGGAAAACTAGAACCCTTTCTCAGTTGAATTTTGATTATCAGGAGCCAGTGTAACCTGTTGCTTAAGACTTCCCTTTAAAATATGGTTACAATTGCTTTTAAAATCCACAGGTGCAGGATGCTATAGTGTTTTGTCGGGTGGTTCACATTTTTGCCAGAACAAAAACGAATATCAGTAAAGTTTATACAAAAAGCTCCACATGCCCCCACCACTCCTTAATGTCATGATGTGCGGCTAGTGTCCCACACCAGGGCGCTGCCCCCTGTGACACACGTCTGTGATACGGCAGTGGATTCGTGCAATGTTGTGCAGAGACCTCAGGACTCCAGTCTGATGTTCAGCACAGAAGTCCCTGTTGCTGCCTGTTTCTGTGCTAACCCACAGCTGATCGCTTGCCAGGTACAAGATTATAGAAATGGTGGTTGGAAGCACCTTCAGAAGTCTAGTCCAACATCACGCTCAGTGTGTTTTTTATCACCTTCACTATATCACATCAATGATGGATTTGTCTCACTGAGCCTTAAATACCTCCAGGCAGGTTCCAAAACCTCTGTGGGTGTCTTGTTCTGGTGCTTCACTATCCTATTTGGAAAGACAGTTTCCCTAATGCAGAGCTGGTACCTCCCAGCTGTAATTTGTCCTCGCAGTCTAACCCACCAGTGTGCGACCTAGACCTGCTGTTCTGTGTCAGTGCAGCTTCTGGACATGAGACCCCGTAGGCAGGAAAACCTGCCAGTTTACACTACTTTAGATGGTGTTAGTGTAAATGAAATGAATGCAGATGGCATCCATTCTTTCCTCTCCAATCTTCACCATCATTATCCCTGTCTTCTCTGGTCTAGACTCCTCTTCAAGACCTTTTTCAGGCATCCGCCAGCAGAGGGCGGTGCTGGGACTCATAGAAAATATAAATTGGAAAGTTAAAAAAATTTTAAAAAAATAAAACAAAAGCTTCTCTTGCATTTGAGACATCACTGAAATAAACAGTTGCTCTAGGAAACAAGATAAAAGCAGTTATGAATCTACCCTACTGCTTGCTGAATATTTACAAGAGTATTATCACAGTCTTCTAGCAGCATCTGCTTGTTTATTTTTTAAAAAACAACAATGTAGCAGGACTCTGCTTGCCATAAATTCCATCTGCTGTACATATTTTGAGTGTTGCTATTTCTCAGAGATATTTGTCAGCATGATCATTAAAGCTGATGTACTGATGTGTAGGACAGTTATTTAATTCATCTTTTTAATCTATTTGAGACTATAGATTATTTTCTTGATTACTATACGTACGAGTGCTTTGTTCTGTGGTCTTGTTCTGTGAAAATTATAGTCCTTCAGAGATTACACTTTATCTTCATAAGCTGAGTGTTTATTCCTGGGCTACGTGCTTTGCTGATCACAGACAAAACCCAGAAAGAACAGTGGGAATATCCTTTCTTAATGAAGTGGGCACATTGATTCTTTAATGCTTGTGGTTCTGTAGAAAGGTATAAGAAGAGGTAGGATTTTGTGTCCTATGAGCTGCTAATCTGAATTTACTCTGTCACACCATAAATACAACAGAGAAGACCATTTGATTTGGATGCTTTGAAACTCTGTTCTTTAAGTCACTCCTGTGGAGTGTTAGATAATTCTCAGGGGGCTTATTGAGTCACATCCATCAATCCCACTATTCCGTCTCCCAACAATGTGAAAAGCACATGCAATTTGAGCAGATCCTTAGATGCAATTTGACCTTATAAAAGGGCAAGTATTACGTCGTAGTCCTCCTGAGATCTGCCTGGATGAGCAAAGAGCTTCTGGAAAAACTCAAATGGAAGAAGGAAGCTTACAGAAGGTGGAAAAAGGAATTGGCCACATGGGAGGAATGGACATGAGAACACTGTCAGAGTATGCAGGGATGCAACAAGGAAGGCTAAGGCCCACCTGGAATTACCTCTGACATGGGATGTCAAGGACATCAAGGAGGTCGTCTTCAACTACATCAGCAGCAAAAGGCAGACTTGGGAAAATGTGGGCCCACTGCTGAACGAGGTGGGTGTCCTGGTGCCACAAGGTACAGAGAAGACAGAGTTTTTGAATGTGTCTTTGCTTCAGTCTTTACTGCTCAGGCTGGCCCTCAAATCCCAGACCCTGAAGATAGGAGAGGAAATTTTGGGAAAGAAAGAGTCTCCCTGAGTCAAGGAGGATCAGGTTAGGGATGAGTTAGACAAACTAAACACCCGCAAGTCCATGGGACCCCATGAGATGCACACATGAGTGCTGGGAGAGCTGTCAGGTGTTGTTGCTAAGCCCCTCTCCATCATCTTTGAAAGATCATGGAGAACAGGAGAGGTGCCTGAGGACTGAAAGAAAGCCAGTATCACTGCAGTCTTCAAAAAGGACAAGAAGGAGGATCCAGGAAATTACAGACCAGTCAGCCTCACCTAGAAAGGTGATGGAACAGCCCATTCTGGAGGTCATCTCTAAGCATGTGGTTAAGAAGAAAGTTATCAGGAGTAGTCAGCATGGATTCACCAAGGGGAGATCTTGCTTGTGATAGCCTTCTAGGGTGGTGTGACTGGCTGCACAGATGAGGGGAGAGCAGTGGATGTTGTCTACCTTGACTTCAACAAGTCTTTTGACACTGTCTCCTAGGGCACCCTTCTAGGGAAGCTTAGGAAGTGTGGGTTAGGTGAGTGGACAGTGAAGTGGATTGAGAGCTGGCTGAATGGCAGAGCTCAGAGGGTTGTGACTGGCAGCACAGAGTCTAGTTGGAGGCCTGTAGCCAATGGTGTTCCCCAAGGGTCAGTGCTGGGTCCAGTTTTAAGATATTCATCAGTCACAGAATCACAGAATGTCTTTGGTTGGAAGGGACCTTCAAGATCATAAAGTCCAACCTTCGACCCCACACTGCAAGCTCACCACTAAACCATGTCCCTCAGTACCAGGTCCACGTGCTGTTTGAATACCTCCAGGAATGGTGACTACACCACTGCACTGGGTGAACTCTTCCAATGTTTGACAACCCTTTCAGTGAAGAAATGTTTCCTAATCTCCAGCCTAATGATTGGGATGAAGGGACTGAATGTATCCTGAGCAAGATTGCTGATGACACAAAACCAGGAGGAGTGGCTGACACACCAGAGCTGTGCTGCCATTCAGTAAGATCTGAACAGGCTGGAGAATTGGGCAGAGTGGAACCTAATCCCGTTCAACAAGGACAAGTGCAGAGTCCTGCACCTAGGAAGGAGTATCCCCCTGCACCAGTACAAGTTAGGGGCTGACCTGCTGGAAAGTAGCTTCACAGAGAAGCATCTAGGAGTTCTGTTGGATAACAAGATAACCGGGAACTACCATGTGCTCTTGTAGCCGAGAAGATCAATGATAACCTGGGGTGCGTTAAGAAGAGTGTGGCCAGTAGGTCAAGGGAAGTTGTTGCCCCCCTCCACTCTGCCCTGGTGAGGCCACATCTGGAGCATCGTACTCAGTTCTGGGCTTCTCAGTTCAAGAACCACAAGACTGGTCAGAAGTGGTGTTCCCTAGGGCTTAGTGCTGGTATCACTCCAGTTTACTATCTTTATCAATGACCTTGACAGGAAGATTGAGAGCACCCTCAGTAAGTTTGCAGATGACACCAAGTTAGGTGTGTGTTGATCTGGGAAGGAAGGCTCTACTGAGTGTCCTGGATAGGCTAAATAGATAAGCTGAGGCCTAATCAAATGGGCTTCAACAAAGCCAAGTGCCAGGTCCTGCACTTGAGTCACAACAACCTCAGGCAACGCTACAGGCTTGGGGAGGAGTGGCTGAAAAGTTGCTTGGAAAAAAGAGACCTGGGGGTGTCGATCAACAACTGACGGAACATGAGCCAGCAGTGTGGCCAGGAAAGCCAACAGCATCCTGTCCTGGATCAGAAATAGTGTGGCCAGCAGGAGTAGAGAAGTGATTGTGTCCCTGTATTTGGCACTGGTGAGGACACAGCTTGAGTACTGGCTTCAGTTTTGGGCATCGCAGTCTGAGAAAGACATCGAGGTGCTGGAGTGGGTCCAGAGAAGGATGAAAAGCTGGTGAGGGGTCTTGAAAATAAGTCCTATGAGGAGCAAATGAGTGAGCTGGGCTTGTTTAGTCTGAAGAAAAGGAGACTGAAGGGAGATCTTACTGCTCTCTACAGCTCCCTGAAAGGAGGGTGTAGAGGGTTGGATGTTGATCTCTTTTCACAAGTCACAACTGATAGGACAAGGGGAAATGGCAATAAGTTTTATCAGGGGAGGTTTAGATTGGACATGAGGAAAAATTTGTACCAAAAAAGTTATCAGAACCCGGACCAGGCTGCCCAGGAAAGTGGTTGAATCACCATCCCTGAATGTATTTAAAAGCTGTCCAGATATGGTGCTCAAGGATATGGTGTAGTAGTGGCCCTGGTAGAGTTAGATAAGGGTTGCACTTGATCTTAAAAGTCATTTCCAACCATAATGGTTCTGTCATTCTCTGTGAGGAGAAACAGAGAACTACTGGAGAGAGTCCAGTGAAGGGCGATGAAGATGATGAGAGAACTGGAACATCTCTCATATGAGGAAAGGCTGAAAGACCTGGGTCTGTTTAGCCTGGAGAAGAGAAGACTGAGAGGAGTTCTTATCAGTGTTTATAAATGTCTAAAGGGGAGGTGTCAAGAGGATGGAGAAGGACTCTTTTTGACAGTGATAGCACAAGGGACAACGGGCACAAATTATAACACAGGAAGTTCCACCTAAACACAAGGAAAAGCTTTCCTATGAGGATGACGGAGCCTGGAATACGCTGCCCAGAGAGGTGGTGGAGTTTCCTTCTCTGGAGAGTTTCGTAACCCACCTGGATGTGTTCCTGTGCAGCCTGCTCTAGGTGATCCTGTTTTAGCAGTGGGCTTGAACTAGGTGATCCCCAGACATCCCTTCCAACCCTACCATTCTGTGATTCAGTGATTCTGTGAGTGACTTCCTAGACTCCAACAATTTTTGACTCATTGACTTGCTTAGCTAGAAGTGGTGTCCGAACCACAATTAGATCTCTTCAAGTGTCCATCATGTCTTCCCTGGAACACCTGCAAACTTCTACAGTTTACAAGACCTTGGGGCAAGGTGCTCTACCAACTTAACTGCACATCCCATGAACCTCTTCCAGATATTTTCATTTGATGACCACTATTTCTCCTATTAGAAGTGTGAGTCTTTAACTACTCTCTCCTTTTAGAAGCTTCTACAATATTCTTCCCCTACCTCCTCATTTGTGTCTTTTCCAAGCTAAAGAGTCACAGCTTACGCCATCATGTCTCATACAGAATCTACTCTACACCCTTCATTATTCCCATGGGTCTTTTCTGAAATTTTTCTACTTCCACTAGATCCTTTTCAAGATGGAAAATGTGAACAAACCAGTGATGGGCATACAATAACTATGTGCAGTGGCGTAGTAATGTTCTGTGCTCTTGTTTTCCTGTCTCTTTTATAATAATTTCTTGTATTCAGTTTATCTTTTTGACAGCTACTGAGCAGACCTTTTGAGGAATTTCTCTGTCTACAAGATTCTCATCATACTGTCTACTGTAAAAGCCCAAAAATATTTTCTTGAAGCAGAAGAAAAAGACCGAAACCAGCCTTTTCCTAAAAAAACCCAAACCACTGCACTCTCAAAACCCAGACCAAAAAAAGAATAAAACCCACCACCAAAAATCCCTACCAACCAACTGAAAATATAGCCCTGCTACAAAAATAAAACAGGGCTGATCTGTCACTTGGATTAATCATTAGGCTGTTCTGTGTCATTTTCTTTGCTCTTTCTTATAACACAGAGAAAGAACAGATGCAAAAAATGCAATTCACTGTTTAAGAATTCAGGGTGTTCTTTTACACATTTTTCTCTGGACAAACCGCGTGATCATTTCTGAGTGATGTTTCTGTTTTTCCCATAGAACAGAGCAACTGATCAGATTATTAGCAGTACTATACAGTCCTGCATTAAATGAGAGCAGGGGCTATCAAACTTTTTGCCCTGGGTCCTAACTCCCATCTACATTCACTGTCTCTCCCGCCTCTTCCTCCAGCCTGAGCATCTCTTAACTGAAGGATGGAAAGAACCCACAAAATGTATCTTGGGGGAAAACAACAGAATTCTCCCTTTTGCTAAGTGAAAGTGAGGGCAGTGGAGGAGAATGATTGAAAAAAATACCTGCTCTAGAGAGGGAGTAACAGCAGGAGGAGTGGAGAGAGCAGATGACTAATGAGATGATGTTGACTCCATGGAGCACCCCACAAACCTGCCCCCTAGTCCATTCAGAACTGCACTGTGTCCTTCCCAAGAGTGGTAGCCTCTTGCTTGTATGGAGCTGAATACAATTTAGAGAGGATAACAGTGTATTTGTTATGGCAGGGAATGCCAGGTACAGATGGAAAACCAGGCTTCTCTGGCGTTGCTGGACATCCTGGAGGTGTGGTGAGTAATCTTAACCCGTGATCACCTCACATACACTGGCTCCCAAACTTATCTCTTAAGCACCAGCAGGAGCCCTAACAGTGCTCACTAGCAGTGTGTGGAGAGCTGGGCCTAGGTTTGTCCTGCCTAACCTGGAGCAGTTACCACAGACACCAAAAACAGGAGCAAGTGTCCTGTCCCTTGCCATTACCTCCCTTAGCAGTCAGAAGTGATACCGGCACCTCCAGAAGCTAGTTCTGATTCTTCAGTGCTCCTTTTGCTTTTAAATATTCAGCAATCAGCTCTGCTTTTGATTAGAGGGAAACCAACAGGCTCATAGGTGATTTTAATTTATTTTTCATGCTTAAGAGCTGTAAGATTAACAGAGTTCTTCAGCTGAGAAGCCCCTCGACTAGTCTCCTGCCACCTTCCTCTCACTCATGCCAGTCAAGCTGTCTGCATCCCTAGCACAATGAGTCGTATCAAGGGGCTGATCCAGCTTGGAAATAACCTATCTGAAAAATGACTGGTTAGCTGACCTGTGTTCCCCTGCCCAGCCCTTTGGACAAGTCTGGACTCAGCTGAGGTTGGTAATGCTGAAAAAGGAAGGACCAGCCGGGTAAGGCTGATTTCAGTGCAGTGAAAGAAAAGCTTGTTGAATGAATCCCCAGCTAATGAAATGTTAGGTGCTCATTTGCTTCTGGTCATCTATGAGCTCTGTCAAACCTGTTGGGAAATACTTTTAAACATCAGATCCTCGGAGGGTCTCAGTTGAAACCAACTGGCCCTATCTGGAGTTTAAGTGAGCTGATGATCGATCATCCTATACCTGCATTTAACTGTTGTGCTTTTTGTGAAGCTAGAGCAAGTACAATTTCACATTTTTTCCTTTTAAATCACTTATGCTCATTTTGTAAATTATTTACAGGGTCCAAAAGGAGAGAAGGGTGACCCAGGACCTCAGGTGACATTGTGTGGATTTAATTCTTTCTGAGAAATCTGTGTGAAATGTAGTACTTAGTACACAGGTTTTCCACTTGTAATGTGTTTGAAATAGGGTGAACCAGGACAAGATGGGAACAGTATTGTGGGACCACCTGGACCACCAGGACCACCAGGACCAATGGTAGCAATACCTGAGGTAAGCAGGTTTTCAAGCATTAAAGTGTCTATAACTCATCTTACAGAGGAGCGGGCACAAGCGGTTAACAAACTGGCAATTCTGTTGTTGATGTTCAGATTATAAGTCTACTCCTCAAAACAAAAGAAGAAAAAAGTCTCAATATGTCAAATGAATTTGTTTTGAGAGGACAGAATAGGAAGGAAAGTGTGTGAAGAGCTTACATACAAGAATTATGGAGTCATATTGAGAGCTGCTCACAAACTCTTCAGGTGATTCTGCAGGAGCTGTGAACATCAAATAAAAATCAACAGAGAAATACAAAACTCGGAATGTTTAACAAAGCAAGGCCATCGAGACAGCAGCATGTAGGAGGGAGGTGCATTGTGTTTTCTTACTATACAAACCAGAGCACTGACTGTTGGGGAAGCAACAACCAGAAGTACCTGTGTGAAATGCTAAAAATGCTAAAAATACCTGTCCAATATCTTTTAGCTGCATATATGTTTTCAGACGATTTTCCTTTGTGTACATCAGGCTTTGCAAAAACAATACTAGTTTCAAGTAATGAAGGCTAGAGATTAGGATGAATCCCATTTCAAACTGACAACAAAAATCCATGTAATTGGCTTGATAAGTCATTAAGAACTGGAGAAGCTGTGAGTGGCTGCAGGAGAGTCTTCACCTTTGAGAGCTGAGGGTGCCTAAACCAGGCAGGCTCATCCATAGGAATGCATATGACAGCAGCTAAGTAGTAATTTGTGATTGCAAGAAGGGGAAATGCCCACCTGAGAAACCTGGGTTGGGGGAGCTGGACACTGACATTATCATAAAGCTGTGTTTACATTAGTTTTTTTTTGACTGAAAAAAAATAGGCTTTCATTTAGACTTCTGATATTGATAGTAACTACAGCATAAACTGACATCACATTGCCCACATAACCAGTCCCAAGATAGTTGGGGTTTTTTTACTGAATTTACTGGGTCCACCCAGAATCCTTTGCTTGCTATACATTTGCTGAGATAGAAGATAAAATTATCCAAATATTTTTTATTGACTCAGTCTATCATCTTCTGTAGTTAGCTTCAGATATGAAAAGAGTCACTGCAATTACTTATCAATTGCAGTTGGAATTACAGAATGAAAATAAATACCAGGAGTAGCTGTTGTGCTGTGGATATTGTGGGTAGAGCAAGCAAGATCAATTAAGTGATCCAGGTGAACTCCAGGGCAGTCAGAGAGATCACTCCCCAGGTCAGGGTCTATTAGTTCACTCATTTAACCCTTGTGTAGCCAAAGGCAACAATACTTTTTGGCCTACAGAAGTCCAGTGGACTGCTTTATCAGGGTTGGAAGGAAGTTTTCTGTGAAGGGCTGCGTGGCTACAACTAAAAAAGTTTTGCGCTCCTTAGTCAAAATAAAACAAATTAAAGCACTAGGGCCATTTCATTATTATTGATATATTAAGATCTGATGTGGACAGCTGTGGCTCAGGGCCAGGCCTCACCAGTATCTGGCCAACAGCACATTGACTGAATTGCACTCAACAGTGGACTTTGGTTTCCTCATTTAACCTGGTCCCTCTGTGTACTGAGGGGCTTCGGTTGCTTCAGAAACCACTTCTGATGCTGTGAAAAGGCCAGGTGAGATAAGGTCTGCATTGGAACCTGACCATTTCCATTGTGGGATTCTGCAATACCCACAAACACCAGGCTTCTCAGAGGCTCCTGACTCCTCTGTTGCCTCCTGCTGTTGGTGAGGAAGTCTGCTCTGAACTGTCCTGTTTAAAAACCAATGTCCCTCATTTTACTGGTATTTGATATTCTAGAATACTAAAATCAATATTCTTCATCCTGTAGTGGCTGTTTTGCTCTTTGGAATATAATCTCTCATACTCATTGCATCTTGATGTGTGGACTCATGCTAATCAGTAAAATGTACTAATTGTAGCTACAATTTTAACACTTCAATTTAGTTGGATACAGTACAGAAATAATTTTGAATAGAAAAAAATTATTGGATTTAAATTTAAAACATTTAAACAATTATCTATTGCTGCCATTATTCATCTGTAGTTTAGATACAAAAACTGGATGAAAAGACTGGAGAAAATTTAATGTTGAGGGTATAAAGCAAATGTCAAAAGGTTTTGAATTTCCTATGTTCTTTCTGTAAATCTAATAAGGACATGTTTGTGCTGTTTGGATGCAAAGCTGAAGGTTTACTTAGAACCCAATCCAGACAATCACACTAAAACCTACTGCTTCTTCCTCATCATAATAGGGAAGAAAATATGAAAACCAACCTTATCCTTACTTTGTAGTCAGTGTTTTCTGAACTGATTTGATGTTGAAAAGTTACATTTCTGGATTCTCTTGCTATCAAAGCTGCTTGCACATACAAAAAGGAAGATAAATAACTATATACCTGAAGAATGTTGTGAAGAATACAATCTTTTTCTCTAATCACCATCCTCGTACCCTCTATTTTCATATCTTCTTCGAAACTATGTACAGTTCTTTTGACTTCAAACCACAATTTCCATCTGCAGCTAAACTCCATGAAATATACTAAGTGCCTGATCCCAAGCCCAGCAAAGTCTTTGGGATTCTTTCCACTGACTTCAGTATGGTTTGGATTGAGCCCAAAAGGAATGAATACTGAGCAATTCCACAATTAAAAGACAGCGTAAACCCAGCGCTCCTGGATTTCTGCCACCAGCTGTAGATAAGGCAGAACAGTTGCAGCAGCAGGGCTCTTTTATTACTGTCATTAAAGTAACGGCCCATGTCCTGTTGCCTTTCTGGGCCTTACAGAGCTGGGAATACAGTGGGACCAATGGCATCGTGTCAGCCCTAAAGCAATGCAGCAGGGAGCTCCTGCCAGCTGGAATATGGAGTGCTGCCTGCACGATTTAAACTGTCTTTTTATTTGACAGTTTTCCAGTGGTTTTATGTAGAACAAGAGAACAGGGAGCGGGTAGCAGCACCCACTAAAAGAAACAGGCTTTGACTGTCATGGTGTCAACGTGACCTCAAAGTACTAGAAAGTTGAGCGTACACTGCCATGCTCACATGACAGGATGGGGTAGGGTAGGATAGATGTGATGTAATGTAATGTGATGTGACATGGTGTGACATGATGTGATGTGACCAAGCAGATCTGTCCTTTTGTGTCCTCCTTCACATCCCAGATTAGAAAAGTAGTATTCAGAGGCTCATAAGATAATTTCAAGTGACCTCTAGAGTTCAAATCTCCTATTCAAAGCAGGGACGGCTTCAAATTTAGTTCCTGTATACTGTATTCATAGCAAATATTGAAAAAGATGGTGATCTGATAGCATCGGTCTGCACATGGTTACAAGTAGAAGAGGCATTCAGATTTCACAAGATCTCAGTGACAACATGCTGCTTATTCATGTGTTAAGTGAATCTTTGGGACCTGAAGGCGCTTCTTGCCCTGGCCTAGTGAAGTTCAGAAGATTTTCATGACATTGAATAGGAATATACTGCTGCACACAGAGCCTTGTGTTGAAAGGGTTGCCTGCTAAACAAATGCACTAGTTCAAGCCTGTAAGGAGATTCAGTGCCTATTACTGAATCCAAAACATGGCTAAACTGACACACGATAAATGGGACTGTTGGAGTGATAGAAACCAAATGATGGAAAAGAACTGAGTAAGGATCTCTTTGTGCCTACAACATCCATATGGAGCAAGAACTTATTTATCATCTGTCCTGAATTATAACGTATGATCATGGTGTGATTCTTGGGGTTCCCTACACAGGGACAGAAGTTGGACTTGATGATCTTGATGGGTCCCTTCCAACTCGGCATATTCTATGATTCTGTGATCATATAATAAAGTATGGAGAACACCTGTTTAAACCAGAAAGGTACCTATCTGAAACCAAAATGAAAGCCTGATCATGACATCAGGACCAGAATCTGATTGGGAGCAACCAACATGGATTTACTAATGACAATTCATTCCTGACCAAAATGATTGCTTGTCTGTGGGTAAGGGATGGACACTGGATGTTGTATACCCTGCCTTTAGCAAGGCTTCTGATGCAGTCTCCCATAGTCTTGTTATCACCAAACCAATGACCTATGAGCAGATGATAAAATAGGTGGAAAATTGACTTAAATGCTGGACTCAGGAAGTTGTGGTTGGCATTCAAGAGACTGCTTCTGGAGTACCCTGTTCAGCTGTGAGATCCCCAGTACAAGAAAGATACTGACATTACAGAGCAAGCCTCCCACAGGGCTACCCAGATCAGGGGACCAGAGCAGTGGGAGAACTACATCTGCCCAGCCTGGAGCAGGCTAAGAAGAGGCTTTGCTACTGTCTACAGCTACCTGATGAAAGAATACAGAGGAGATGGAGACACCCACTGCTTGCAGGTGTATGGCAATATTTAAAGATGTAACAGACACAAGTTGGAACATGGCAAATTCCAATCCAATATAAGCAAAAGCTTTTTACCCTGACAATGCTCAAATACTGGAACCGATTGCCCAGAACAATTGTTGCATTTCCATCCTTAGAGGTGTTCAAGACTTAAGTGGATAAGTCGCTGAGCGACCTGATGCAATTGTACCTGCATTGAGGAAGGAGAGGTGGACTGGGTTACGTTCAAAGGTCCCTGTCCACATTCATTTTTCTGATTCTGTAATCAAATTATAGAGAAATGCCTGAGCTAACTCTGAGCTCACTAATTCCAGGCTAGGAAGCAGTGTAACGGCATGGCTAGCGTACTGCTCTGTTTGGGCTTCCTGAAGCTCAGAGCTGTTTAGCTTTGGTGCTGCTCCTCATCCAAGTGACTGTACTGTCTGGGGGATACAAGCTGGTTTCGTTGATTGCAGCAGGGTCCGAGCTGACAGGAATCACTGCAAGGCACTGCCTGTTGTGATACAGACTTGTCCAGAATACAATTACGACTTCAGTGCTGCAACAGGGTGAGTTTGGTCAGACAGATTCACCACCTTAGAATGCTATTGACTTAGTGGGGTGTGAAACCTTCTTTTTTATCTTTATCTTAATGAGAAATTGCTTCAGGCTGTGACATTTGGTGTCACAGTTTTCAAATTAAAAATAAGAGTTAATTAAAGTTTTGAAAACATTCTGAGATCCTTATATGAGAATTGTAAAACAAATGCTAGGTTTTGTTGTTCCAGATGTAAAACAAAAATTAGAAGTAGAGAGCCTTTTCTGCAGCCTTACTTGGGTTTTTCTCCCTGTAGTTATACAGGGATGTTTTAACTGTCTATACATTTCTAAAAATAGATGTGTGCTTTAGATAATCAGTTTGGTTTTTGAAATAACACGTTCCTTCACAACTATTTTAGCTACTACTACTCAATGGTACAGATGAAATTTTTAACTTCACTGAAATTAAAGGACTGCTTGGGCCTTTGGTGAGTATGTGCTGCATTATTAAATTTTCAGATTTGCTCTATCTTCTGTGTCTCCTTTTAAGTATCAACTATCCTATGCTTTAGAATTTTGTTCCTGCTAACTTCAGCATGAAAATCTCTGGAAGTACTGAATTCTGTGTGAATTAATTGCTTTTATGCATTTGTATGGCTTAACTTTGATTCTGAACAGAATACTAGAAATGTGGAACTGATGGCAAAAATAGGGACCAAGATTTAGGTAGCATTTCTTTCTTTTTTTTTTTTTTCCTATTCTTGTTTTCCAAGTCATAAAATGTTGGGATAAAGTATTTTGCTCATTTCTGCTTCAGGCTGCAACTAGGAATGTTAGGCTGCTGTATATGAGGTTAGTCTCACAGTAATTATAGCTGTCGATGAAAACCCAGAAATTTCCCAAGAGAACCATAGACATGAAATTTCAGGTTCTGTTTTGCAGCTAGGAGTATAGCTGCAAAACAGTTCAGTCAAATATTTGAAATTCTGAATGCTTCTTTGTTATGATTTCAAATTCCTAGGACTGGATCGAAAAAGGTCCAAAGGTGGACCCTTCCCAAACTGTGGAGTCTATTCTAATTTGCTTGAAAGTCTACAATAAGTTGCACTTTGCAAAATTTTAATCCCCCCAAACAACACATCTTACTTCACAGCTAATTTCATTTTTGGACTCTTTCTGCATTTTATTTTACCTGTTTTCTTGTTTGTGACCGTAGTTCTCTCCCTCACATTCAATCCCTGATGAAAAGACGACCAGAATGTGTGTACCTGACAGCAGAATTAGCCATCATTTGAAAAAAACTCACATGTATCTTATTAATACAATGTCCCAGAACAAATATTTAATAAATCTTTCAGTGAACCGGGAAGAAGGGCATTAGCTGCAATAACAGCTTTTAACTTTTATTTTTTAGCCTAGCATGCCTCTTTTCCACTTGTCACATGATGAGATGACACGATATTATTACGGCTGCATCCAGCTGTGCTTATGGTAAAACAAACAGATTTCATGGGAGAGTATTTTGGTGTGTTTCCTAATCCCTGGACATAGTGGGATTCCAGGATGGTATGGGCCCTCTTGTGCAAGCTCTATTACTGCAGGTAGTTGCCATTCAAGCCTTAGATGACAGATTCTCAAAACAACATGGCCAAGTGGGCTTAGGAGCCCAGGAGAAGTGTGTTGGTCTGCACTAGTTGCTAGAGGTACAGGACAGAAAGAAGCAGGTCCTGTAGCTGGAAGCACAGTTGCAATTGGAAAGGTCTTTGAACCCCAGTCTCTGAGCTCACTCTAGTCAGGTGCAGTCTGACAGTGGCTTGGGTAACACCCTCCCAGGTGATCTGAGCTAGAACTAAGCTGTCTCTGTGCAGGTATCACAGTGGGGCAATCTGAAATATGTTTCTATTCACAGCCTATGGAATGTGCCATTCTCTATCCACAGACAACCATGAGCAAAATGGCAAAGGTGGGAGGGCTACTGGCATCTCTTTACTGGAATCTAGGAAAGATTCAAAGTATGCTGAATTATGGTTGCATCTCTTCCATACGTGGAAAATTGCACTTTTCTTCAGCCTTTCCCTTCAGTTTTGCAAAGTAAATGTTTATGTCCCAGAAGAAGTTTGAACCATAGGGTGTTACGGAGTGTTCACAACTTTACCACTGGTGGAATGAAGTTCTGAATCCAGTTAGTTAGTATTCACAAAGTACTCAACACAAGGAAAATGCATACTCTGTTTTTCAAGTCTGTAGTATTTGTTTGTAAGGGGGTGGATGTTTTTGCATTTTGCAGGGGCCAGATGGCAAGCCAGGTCTACCAGGATTTCCTGTAAGTATTATGTTCCTTGGATGTAACTAAGTATTTTTCAGTATATTTTAAGATTTAAAATACTTATATTGTACAGACTTTACACAAAGTCTAATTATTTTTCATATGGGAGACTGTAGATATTTAGGGAATCAACAGCTATGGCAGAAATTAATTCTGCTGGAAATGAAGTATATTGTGATATGCACATCTCATATTTCTCTGTCTCAGAATCAGTTCTGTACTTTCAATCTAAATGTGATTGATTCTGATTTTAAAATTACTGAGGAAAAGACCTATACCAGGAGAAAGAAATGGAACAAAAAGACTTCTAAAAGTTATGTTCATAGATATATATGTATTATTCTTTAGGTTTTTTTTGTCACCACTACAGAGTACAGTAAAGCCCTGTGAGGCGTACCCTTTTTATTTTATCTGCTAAGAAACATTTTAATTTTTTTCTAATACTATACCCAGTGCCACCAGGGAAACATTGCACAGCCATAGCATCAAAAGATGCTTTATACTGTTCTGTCTATTTACTGGGATCAGATTGGCACACCATATAACATTAACTGGATTGTGACTTCATATAGTATTGTTCATACTATTATATTTTTATTCAATATAATGTGATAAAATTATTTTGCCATGTTATGGTTGTTTTACAGTTCAGATGCATGCATATGCTCTCAGAATTCTTTGTCTATTGCCTGAGAGTATCTAAGGAGAAAAGAGGGAAAGCTGACAGTGACATTGGCAAATGCTGGCAAATTGCCCCATGTTCTACAAAAGGTTGTTTACTAAGTTTATTGGGTATTATGGGCTGCACAGGAAGCCAAAAAGAGGGGAGCAAAAAACTCCTTTAAAATACTTTTCATTTGAGAAGACCTGATACCATTTAGAAAGTGATAGACTGAATTCTTTGTCTTTCTGTCATTTATAGAATTTCTACAGACATGAAAGTACCATTCTTGTTCTTACCTCAGGTCTTTTCTTTATCTCTTCACTAATGCAGAAATCGCGTAGGCTTGAATTTAGTTCTTGGTGTGTAAAAAAAAAATGCTTCTGAATGCACTTTAAGATTGTAAAAAAGAAAGGTGATCTGAACAGCATGCCAGACAGAGAAATTATCTCATTTTCAAAGATATAATCTCTATTTCAGATAAGAGTATTTTTAAAGTACTGTTTTAATCAGTCTGGCTGAGTGGAGGGAGAGAAAATTTTAGGCTGAATTTCCAGTGTTATTAATGTTTGCATATTTCTCAGTGATTGTGTGTTTCATCTACACTGTGATAAACGTTGCGGGGGATGGTGTGTTTTGTTGTTTTTAACAGATTTTCCCTATATGATTTTTGCTTTAGGGAATACTTTGTTTCAGGCAGCAATTTAGCCTTATAAGAGTTCTTAGATTGCAACCAGAGTAGTTCAAGTTCAAGTCTTCTAGTTATTTAAAGCTACATTTAGTAAAAGGGCCTAGCTCTGTATGCTTAGCAGATCTCACCATGGATTTATGTGCTTGGTTTTGCTCAGGGGCCTCGGGGACCGAAGGGTGATACTGGTTTGCCTGGATCACAAGGACCCAAAGGACAACAGGTAAGAGAAAATGTGTAGGGAAAAGTACAGGCTGCAGAATGTGTTAAATGACAAATACTTGGTGACATTAAATTTTACTAGGGTTTGGCATGAGTCAAAGGTTATGACTGGGCTGACCACTAGATGAATGACAGATGCTCTCTATTAAACCTTCTCCCTTCCCAAGGGGGAAGAGAAAGGGAATGAGGGAGAGAGACTTATGGATTGGAAAAGAAAATTAAAACAGTTTTCATGAAAACAATAACAGCATGGAGTATATACAACTATACATGAAACCAATATTGAACCTAACCCCACAATGGCAATTACGTCACCGTCACGACTGATGCCGTGGAGCAGGCACTGGGGAAATCCCAGACTGGGCCCAGCAGCAGATGGAAACTGCGTTCAGGAGCTGGAATCTGGAACTGGATTCAGGAATGCACAGATCGGGATCCAAGGCAGAACTGACAGAGTCCTTCTCAGACAGTGGCCATTGAAGAAGAGATCTTGACACTTGTGATCCCTCAGATTTATCGTGAACACCACGTGTGTGGAATGGAATCCCTTACTGGGCAGATTTGCCTCACCCATCCTGTCTGCCCCTCCCCCTAAGTGTGACCTCTTATTTTACAGCACCCCATGTGGTGCACAAGATTTAGCAGGGACCTTGGTTTCCTGGGTTACTTGGAACAAGTATAAGTGAAAGCTTATTAAGTTTATGTGAAAAAAATTAGCAAGTGGAAATTGAAAGAGTGCTAAACAAAACATCTTGATACAAGCTACTGAGAACTAAAGTCACTGCCCCAGTGCTGACATTCTGCAGTGCAGCATGCACTTATTGAGATGAGTTTGTATAAGCATTAGACATGAGGTGACCTCCTCTTGAGAGTTGATTGTCTGTGCTGACACCCTGGGATCCTAACCAAAACATGTCAAATTAAAAAAATAATTAACATTTTCCCCCTCCTTTGGCATAGAGCGCTTTGCCTACAGAATAAAGACTGCAGTTTTCTATTCCCAAAAAAATTATAAGACTCAGGGAGCTCTCTCTTTAGGATCCTTTCTCTTATTTCTATACAACAGTGTTATTTTGTAGCACTAAGAGATGGCTGACTCTGCTGTTTTACAGATACTGTAGTTGTTGGTCTGTTTTTCTTCCCCTTCTCATCCACCTTCAGGAAGCAGGGGAGAGGAACATCTAAACTATTACAGTCTTGGGGATAACAAAAAGAAAACCAAACCCACTTTCTAGTTATTCTTCGAAAGCACCAGACCTCACATTCTCTCAAGTGGTAGGAAGGCTTGGAAATGGTTAATTAGAGTTTGAAATGGACTTGTAGATGAATAGCGTCTTCATTGTTCAGAAGAAAACATCTCAGGCCCCAAATACCTGTCCTGTTTTTGTCATAAGGTTTCGTGTTCTTTCACAGAGTGCATAAAATGATCAAGCTCAAGCTTAAAACCAGTTGGGTGGTTTGGGGTTTCTGTTGTGGGCTTTATTGTTTGGGAAGATTTTTTGGCTCGTGCCAAAGGAAGGAACTCATAACTTTAAAGCCACGAATGACATAGTGATGTTTCTGAGGCTATTTCTGAGGCATAAACACCAGGCTACGCTCTGGAGTTATGAAGTAGGGAATCACAATGAAGCTGCACAGACACATAGGAGCATTTTGCTTTAGGGATCATGAGATGCTTCTGTTGCAACCTCAGATCCATAAAATCACAGAAGATAAAGTCAGTGAAGCCGTGCCATAGGGAGACTATTAAACAACCTGCAAGAGGAATTGAGTTATAGCATTTCCTGCTCAGTGGAAGTGCTATAACCTGGACTGTCATTTTAATGAGCAATTAAATTGTTAGTTTCAAGCCAAATTTTTCCAGTAGAGGTCTTGGGAAAGCTATTGTATCAAGCTCCCCAAGCTAGAAAATGATAAGTGGCAGCTGAAAGATCCAGAGTGGGAAATATGTGCTGACACTGGACAATGACAATTCATGGCTGTGGTGCCATTATTCAATGGAATTACTTCTTGAAGAAGCAGAATGGAGAAGGTCATAATTTGAATGCTGGGAAGTGACCTTCATTAAAGGTAATGAGGCTGCCTCATGCCAGGCATATAAAAGGAACAATTCATACTTTCCTGATAGTAAAATCAAGACGGTGCTCTATCAGGATTTTACATCACATACATGGCCTGACCCCTCTCTAAGCTGATGTTACCCAAGAAGACACCAATAGCCTGCTCTAGGTTCCTGCACTGGCAGGGGGATTGAACGTGATGGTCTTTCAAGGTCCCTTCCAACCCCTAACATTCTGTTGTTCTGTCTACCTTTGGCAGAGATCTCCTGTTAGTACAGCATGTTTCACTTAGTTACATATGTGAGAGCAAAGTGTTTTTTTAAAAGTCAGTTACATATGAGAGAGCAATTAAGAGTCTATTTTAAAAGATAAATACTTAGGAAGATTTACAGGAGCAGAATATTTTTAGTGTGCTTTATTATGTTTTAAGAAAGATCAGCCTTCTTCGCCCCCAGAATAAAGCTTCATCATACTCACATTGATATCACCTTATGTTTGATATCAAAGCATAATGAATCTGTCTTGCTTCAAGCGGCAGTAATGCTGCTTTGACTTCTTCTGATTCATTGAGAACTACTTTGTCAACACTATAAAATAACTTTGGTAATTGCAGGGTGAAAAAGGAGAACCGGGAGCTATCATTACTGCTGATGGATCTTTAACTGAATTATTAGGAAGAAAAGGGGAGAAGGTGAGCTACTGCTGTGTTGTGTTCCTCCAGAATGTTTGGTGGCCTTGTTACCCACCACCTCTGCTTGATACTGCAGGAGTTCTCCTTGTCATTGCTCTATGTGTGTCTGTCCTCAACAGGGTGAAGCTGGAGTGGTGGGACCAGTGGGACCAATGGTAAGACATTTCCAAAGATGAGTGGATTCTTTTTTATTATTTTGCTTTGGTTTTACAGATACTAGTGAATGTAAAAGTAGTTTGGTTTAGCTTTTCATTCCTTCTGAGTATGCATGATAAGGAGTATTCATGCTTCCAGATGATTAACATCCTTCAGAAAAGAATGTGAATGTTTCTTATGTGATGCTGTAAACTATTGACTTTTTTTCAGAATTTAAATTCTGGTAGCTCAAATGTGTCTGTTACTATCTAAATGGACAGTGAAATATCATCAGAGCTAGATACTTACATAACTTATGACTCTGAGTGAACTGGGTTTATTTAGCCCTGAAGATAAAAGGCTCAGAGTAGCTCTACTTGTTCTCTGCTGCTGCCTGAAAGGAATTACAGAACAAAGTCAGATCCTTTTCAGAGCTACATGACAGATGCCAATGATCAAAAGTTCCAGCAAAGAAAATTCCAATTAGATGTAAAGAAAACAAAATTACCATAAAAATGGTCAAACACTGAAATAGGTGCTCAGAGAGATGGTGATTTGTGGAACAAGGTGGTGAGCATCATAACCTGACTGGGAAGTTTATCTTGCTTTGAGCCAGAGGTTGGACTGGATGATCTCTAAAGGTCCCTTTCATTCAAAATTATTCTCTATTTCTATGATTTACGTGAAAACAACTGACTACATTAAGATCAGTTTCTGTTGATGCCAATAATTTGCAACTGCCTTGGAATTTGAGGAAGCTGCAAATCAGGCAGTAGAGTCAGACCATTTACCAAAATCAGGATTTAGAGGCTTTCAGGATTTCAAGGTTTTTCAGGCCTGATGTGTTTGACTGAACACAGAATGTTGTGGGAAAGAACAATAAATTAGTTACAAAATAAGAACAATTGCTCAGATAGTTAGTGTTGGAACAGGAGTTAATTTCTTCTAGTCTGGTATTCCAAAGATCAAGGATATTGAGTGGTTTTCTTGCTTTCGCTTTTGGTGTAGCCTGGTCTGTGTTGTGCCTAAGTGAGCATGAGTAGGTGGCGTCATTCCTGCACTCCGAGGTCTGTAGGAGATTTTGCCATCAGTTTCTGTGGTCTTTACAAAGGGCTAACTGGGTGTGCTGAGTAACTGCTTTCTTAATCACAGTATATCAGAACACCCTGAGGGGGCTATCCTAACTTATCGGAAGGGTTGTTCCTTTTCTTCTCCTTGAGTGACTGCAGGATAAGTCTATCCTTTCAGCTCGACATAGAATCATAGAATAATTTTGAATGGAAATGAATTTCAGAGATCATCTAGTCTACACCACAGCCCAAGGCAGGACTGTTTAGCTCAGGCAATTGCCCGGTCAAGTACTCAACCTCCTTTAGGATAGAAATTCCACAGTCTGTCTGAGCAGTATATTCCAGTATTTCACAACCTTCAGGGTAGAAAAAAAAAAAGATTTTCCTTATATTTATTTGGAATTTCTGATGTTGTAGCTTATGTTCATTACCTCTCATCCTATTGCTGTCCACCCTTCAGGACATGTCCTTTTTCTATCAGTCTCAAACTCTATGTTTATACGTCCTTTTGTACTGCCACAAGGTGCTTCTGCCACTGTTCAGCGCACAGAGAAAGTCATTCAGAGGAAGTTCTTGCCAGCACTGGTGTGTATGATTACACTGCAGGAGAATTTGGCACACAGAACTCAGGGCTTTGCTCAGCCAGTTCCTCTTCTTAGTACAGAACTCTCGTTTGATCATCGCTGCCCATGGGGATGATGAATTTTGGTGTTGTCCCATGGAAAAAAAATTCCTTTGTAATCAGTGGGAGTCCTGTACAGCAAAAATATACAGACTTTAGAGTGCTGAGCCAGAGGCTCTGTGGCAAAGCTCATGAAAATTTTCACTACAATGGTTCTGTTCCACTTTGCACAAAGTAAGATCCTGGCCCAAAAACGGTTTTGAGGTAGCTGGGGGTTCTAATCATTCCAGTGCTTTTAGGGCACAATAAATTCATATACAAGTTTCCAGAATTTTAAAAAGATCCCCTACTCATTGCTCCCCTCCTTTCCAAGACTTCATCTGGACAGAGGAGAGGACCAAAGGAGCTTGGACCATGTCACAGTTTAGGGTCAGGGCCACCTGCTGCACCTATAACAGACACTCTCTGTTAACCTCCCTCTCCCTCCCTCCCCAAAGGGGAAGAGAAGGGGAATAAGAGAAAGAGACTTATCAATTAGAAAAGAAAACTAGAACAGTTTGAATGAAAATTAAAATAATAATAATAAAAATGGAATATATACAAATGGATACGAAACCAGTATGAAATCATAAGCTGCCTGACTCCCCCCCACCATGGCAATTACGTCACCGTCACCACTGATGCTGTGGAACAGGCTCTGGAGAAGTCCCAGACTGGGCCCAGCAGCAGATGGGAACTGAGTTCAGGAGCTGGATTCCGGTACTGGATTCAGGAACATGTGGATCGGGATCGAAGGCAGAATGGACAGAGTCCCCCGCGGATGCCAACCAGCGAAGAAACACGGAAGAAGCCAGTGGAAGAGATGAGCAAGAGCTGACAGCTTCACCCTTGTGATCCCTCAGCTTTATACCGAATCTGACATCTATGGGCTGGAATCCCTCGCTGGTCAGTTTGGGGTCCCCTCTCCTGGCTACTCCTTCCCACAGGTGCTGCCTTTTACTCTCTGCACTCCCAACATGGTGCACAAGATCCAGCAGCGGCCTTGGTCTCCACACCCATCCTTGGCAGGGACTCTGACCACGAAGTGTTATCCCTGCCAGAAGCAGCCACTGCCTGTGGAAACAGGCTGCTGACTGCAGCCGGGGCAGGGAGTGAGAAGAACCGAGCTGAAAAGTAAAATCACTGACCAGAATTAGTTCTGTTCTCACTCAAACCAGAACAGACTACAAAGAGCTACAGAGGAGCATTCGTTTGGCAGATGAGAGCTAGGGATTGTCAGGTGGTTAGTACTGTTAATAGCAAAAGCAGAAGATACCGGCTGAAACCAACCCCCTTCCTGGGGGGAAATGAGAATCTTTCCCCTGCTTGACGATGCTGTTCAGTGTCAGTGAAGCAGAGCACTGAATGTTACTCAAACAGGAGCCTGTGGTAAGAACCTCTGTCAATATGTCCAAGTGAATCTTTGCTGTTGAGAATGAAATTTCCTCTTCTGGTAAGCAGTCTCCTGTGGCTTCTTCCTCCTTGGCCTTCTAGCTGTGACTGCTGGCATCTGTCTCAGGGCGTTGCTAACATCTGTCAGGGGTGGGCTGGCACTTTGACAAAGGAAATAGTAAAAGTAGCTCCATCATAATCAACTCTCACATTGTTGATGTTTATTTAAAGTCCCAGTTAAAGCGTGAGATCAGACACTTCTACTTATTTAAATGAATAAAAAAGTTTGCTTCTAATCATCTTTACTGCTCAGTAAAGTTCAGATTTGCATATTCTTTAAAAACTCCAATGCTTAAAAGTGAAATAGAAAACTACCCCATAACCTTTTTCATTTCTGGGTTTTTACAAACCCTATTATTGGATATGGTAACACAGAAGGGTGGGTTGAATCATATTGAAAGCTTGCGGACACAACGTTGAAGTTCACGTCTGCCAGTCCACCAGCAATCTACTGCCTGCTTTAGACGCAAGCATTAGCTTTGGTCATATGGGCAGAAACTACCTTCAAACAGGAAATTAAATAGAAGTTTGATACAGAACCTACCATCATTGAACACTTTCAGCTGCCATTAGAGAACTTTAAATTCTGATTACAGTGGTGATGTTATGAATTAATATGTTCACGTGTTAACCATTTTTCAATTTCATCTATAATCTAGTCTTGATTTTTGGCATGATAAATATTATAATAATTAATCCATAAATTTCACCTTGATGCTAAGATAAATATCATCATCATCATCTAAATTTTCCATGAATGTACATCACTTTTCAGTGAAATGATATCGTATAAAGACAAGAACAAACACTTGCCACTTTAAAAAAAAAGAAAAAAATAGATCTGTTAATTGAAAGTTCTATTAATATGGCAATAGTTTAATTCATAAAGTGGATTGGTAAGAGACTGGTATTAGAATCCAGATGGTATTTCTGTGTCAATACTCTGCTGATCAGATGAGATGCAAAACTGAGTGTGCAAATCATCCAAGTATAAAAATCAGACTATTCCTTGCAAACTTTCTAGCTTCTCACCTGCCTGTGCTTCCTCTGTGCCTTGAAATGAGAGATAACATGGCAGCAGAATTGGATTGTAAATAAGGAGAGTCAGTTCTACCACAGGCTGGCTTCCTTCTTAGTCTCCACTTTCCTTAATCAAGAGCAAGCAAGTGGCAAGATAGGGATTTCCTCTTGGTTTTTTAATTGTTTGCTAGTTATCCTCCGAAGTGACAGTCACAATACCAACAAATGTTTGTTACCATTAAAATGGTTTGCTGAAATTGTGGTAAGCAGAGCAATAACCAAGGTTTTTCTTCCGCCAGCATAGGCCTGTGTTAACCACCATACTGCAGGTAGCAATAGAAAGTCTGTTAGAATAATCACACCAAAAGTACTGCAGCTTCTCAGGAATAAACACGTCAGTTGTCATCTCTAAGTGGTATCTGCATGAAATCTATAGGTAGAGATTGTTTAACCAATAATGCAAGAAGTATCTTTTAGCATTTCGCCAGACTGAAAAAAAAAAAGGAATTGAAACCGGAAAGGTTGGTAAATATAGAGAGAGATTGTCTAGACCCTTGTGGTTTTACTGAGTTTCAGGAAGCTAACAGTAGATGAAAGTTTGTGATATCCTCAGGTTTATTGGGTTTTGTTGATCACTTTCTGGCTGCTTAGAAGTCACACGCTTGCAAATGTGCAGTCATAGATCATCCATAGTCCTGGACACACTTCTCCCAGGCAGTCCTTGCCTTTCTTGCTTGCCCTTTCTTTTAGCAGTCACATGTATCATGTTTTTAAGCCTGATGGGTCAGCCACTCTTCTATAAAGAAGGATCTGTTCTGTTTCAACTCTCAGCTCCCTAAATCCAGGTACCCAGACTGGCAAGATGCATGTAGAAGCCTGGCACTATATGAGTTACCAGGCTGATTCACAGACATTTCCCCATATGGCTTGATTCAAAAATAAAGAGAAAACCAGAGCAAACAAAAATGAGATGCACAAAGCATACATCACTAACTGATCGATACATTTAATTTTCCCTCGATACGTGGTGACTTAGTTTTGAATTGCAGACCCTAAAAATGGCTGAGAATTCAGACTTGAATTTAGATAACCAGTCTTTCCCAGGCCAGAGTTGGCTGTTATATACAGGCCTCAGCTCCTCAGGATCACTCATCAGAGCAGGTAGAGAGGACATCCTTTGCATTCTCTGCAGACAATCACAGACCGACTTTTAATGCAAATATAAAATTCTATCTCTTATGCTAAATAATCAAATATATGTCAAAGACACATTAGATAAACTCTCTGTAATCACATTTTTCTTTTATATCCAGGGACCAATAGGACCTACTGGACCTAAAGGAGAACTTGGTTTCCCGGGACGTCCAGTATGTATTATGCGTGCAAGCAGAATAAAAATAGAGGAGCTTGTTTCTGACACATGTTATAACATTCCTATTTATTTCAGGGCCGCCCAGGACTGAATGGACTGAGAGGTGTGAAAGGTGATCGAGGTGAAGCATTTCATGTAAGTTCTTATGTATTGCAATTAGTTGAAAAATAAAAATCCTGTTAAAAATCTTATTTCAAGTCTGATTTGTATGAATTGGTTAAAGTTGATGACACAATTAAAAATCTGAAATTATTTAGAAATAATTCTATGCTTCTGCTACTTTTTCTGTCTGGTAAGTCATTGAGAAGTCAACTTCTGGATCCAACTGGATAGTTCTTGCAAATATACATAGCTGAATCAGCTCCCAGGTGTAACAGTTAGATGTGTGATTCATTGGTAGCATAGCTGGTTCAAATATCAAATCATCTTGGATTGCAAGTTCTTTCTATATATCAAAGACTTCCTCATCCAGGCCATCAGTATGATCCCTCATGGTTGAAGATACTCCCAAAGGCTCTTAGCTGCATAGCACAGATGCAGACAGCACTTGAGCATAGAAAAGATAACTATTCACCTGCAAAAAAAATACTAAAGTAGATTTTCCATTCTTCCATATCTTCAAACAGTGTCAAAGTTCATTTTTTTTGGATTGTCTGCCTTAACCAAGCTAAAACGATCAAAGCAAAGATGACTAGATGAAGTACATCCGACTGCGAGATTAAAATCAACAAGCAAACAAAACAGTCTGCTTGTTCCAATAGTCTATCCTGGAGTGCTCAGGGAAGATAAAATCTAATGGATCTCTAATTATTGATGAGATGACATGTGTCACCTCACAGAAGCTTGCATTGATGTGGAGTGAAATATGGAGATGCTGTGGTGCCAGGTTTTTAAATGACACAGTAAAGAGTTGGCGCTTTTTTTTGTTGGTTTTTTTTTTTGTTTTTTTTGGTGTTGTAGAGGGTAGTCACTCCTCTAGACTAGAAGGATTCCTTGAAGGTGCTAATTAGCATGTAGTTATCTCACTGGCACTTGAAAATATATGAATCCCAGCAGCCTTGAGAATCGCAGCCCAGTCTTGGATACCTAATTTACCTTGGATGAGAGATCCACTGCCTTTAATTTAGTTTCCATTTTTAGTGCTTTGGGGTTTCCAGTTTGGAGTTTGGGATTTTTTTCCCCTGGAAACAACAATCTTAGGCTGTTTTGTTCTCCACAGAGTGCTTTAGGTTAAATATTAAAATGCTCCTGACAGGCTGGTCCCTGTAACTGAATGTTCAATCTCCCCTCAAGCCATTTGACACAAAACTCACTGGTTCAATAGGGCCCTCTGAGCCCCTTGACCTTCTTTCTGGAGGTTCACTTGTATTGTATATGAAAAGATCTGTCCAGGGGCAGTATCTTCTTTCACTTTCTCTCACCAGGGCCTTCCTGGCTTGCCTGGACCCACAGGGCCCCCTGGACCTCCAGGACGGATAGTTTATATCAAAGGGGTAAGTACAGCTGGGGATCCCTTGCTGGTCTGTCTCTGTAGCAGAAATGTGCTGATCTGTTGGCAAAGGAAAACGTAAAAACTTGTTTTGGGCAACACTGTTTGCAGTGGTGACCTTGACTGTGAGCATAGGAAAAAATGTCTTAACCGGAGCCACTGTCTCATAAACCACTGTAAGAGTTTAGCCCCACACAGAGTGAGACCTGCTCACAGCCCTGGGGGAGCTTTCCGGCAGTATGCTGGGCTTTCTGCTCAGGAGGCGCTGATTTTTGTTTCTGAGCTTTGCCCCATCACGGCTATTAGATCTGTTTTGTGTGTTATCTGCTGTATTACACCTATATACATTAAAATAATTTCCTTTCTTGTTTTCAATAGACAGTTTTACCAGTCTCTCCCAGACCTCATTGCAAAATGCCGGTAAGTCACACACAAAATCTGCTCTTAGAAAACTGCATGGCTATTACAGTACATAACCAAAGTAGCTCTATGTGTAACCCGGTAGCTTTGCAGTTTCTCTCCCCCTGCCTTCTGTCTTGCACCAGAGTTATGTTTTGCCTAGTCTTCAAGATACCCCAAATTACCCATATATAAAATACTTAACAGAACTAGAAACACTAGAACCTTTTGCATAAAGCACTTTGATTACTTGGTACTTTTAATGCCTTTCAAAACCTGTGTTTCCACAATTTAGAGTTGCTTTGGGGAACAGAATGTTTATACATACATGTACACACATTTTTCAGATGTATATATAAATACTGTCTCCATTCCGTTATGTCTTTAGATGTTTTCAATTTCCCTGTCCAAAATAAGACTTATGTATTTCATTGTGGCATGAAAGATGCATCAGAAAAGAAAGAGCGTGTTCTTTATTTGACCCTCAAATGCAATTTATTCACATATAAGCATTTATTTTCTCAGGAACGACAGAAAGTGAAGCTCTGCCCTTACTTTCCAAAGCCCCCATTACCTTCAAAGGATCTGCAGTTTCACACATAGTATCAAAAGAAAGGAGATGGGAGTTACATTTTCAGAACACCTTGATGCAATTTTCATTTGATAAATCATGAAAATTACATCCTACAATGACCTGTGAACAGGGTTCAGTCCTGGAAGTACTTTCCCTAGGGCAATATTGTACTGTTAGGTTGTGGGTTAGGTACTTGGAAAAGATTCTGTCTTTCAGAGCCACAGTCCTCCCCTGTGCAGTAAGGCCTTTCTACTTTTCTGTTAGATGCAATATTCAAAATAGTATTGTGCCCCCTCCTTCAATTTCCATTTCAGTTCTTTTTGACTTATTTTAGAGAAACAACTCTTGACTTACACTGTACTGGATGCATTGATACTCATCATTACCCTACCCTTACTGTTGAAAAAAGATGTATCCTAGCTTATGGATTTTTCTGTTAATTAATGACAAATTGTCATTACTCTATGGTAATTTGACATTTCTATGTTTTGACCTATCACTTCCCGGCACCATATTTTTCCTTCTTCGAATTACTCCCTTAAGTCCTCCCATTTCCACCTATAACTTTCTTGTATGTTAATCATCTATGTCCATAATCACATATGTACAGAATCACATATGGATTTGTCAGCCTCATCTCTGAAACATGATTGGACGAGGCCTTGAGAAACCTAATCCTGCTTTGGGCTAGAAAATTGTGAAGGGTAAGGACTGAGTCAGCCACTAGACAAATGGCGAACACTCTCCGTTAATGTCTCTCCCTTTCCAAGGGAAAGGGAATAAGGCAGAGAGACTTACTTATGAATTGCAAGAGAAAATGAAAACAATTTTAATGAACAGTTTCAAGTAATTAAAAAAAAATAATTTAACAGTTTTAAGTAGTTTTTAGAAATGGTTTATATATAAATATACACAAAACCAGTATTGAACCCACACCCCTGATGGCAATTACATCACCATCACCACTGATGCTGTGGAGCAGGCACTGGGGAAGTCCCAAACTAGAGCAGCAGACAGGAGCTGGATTTTGGGAAGTGGATTCAGGAATGCACAGATTGGGATCAAAGGCAGAACGGACAGAATCCTCCTCGGATGCCGGCCACTGAAGGAGAGATCTTGACACTTGTGATCCCTCAGCTTTATACTGGATATTGTGTATATGAGATGGATTCCTTCCTTGCTCAGTTTGGAGTCACCTGTCCTGTCTGCTCCTCCCAAAAGGTGCAGCCTTTTAATTTCTGCATTTCCAACATGATACACGAGATTTAGCAGTGACCTTGGTCTGCACCAGACCAAGTATAAGCAAGAGCCTTTTTGCACACCCGTCCTTGGCAGTAACTCTGAACATGGAGCATTATCCCTGCCAGAAGCAGCCACTGCCTGTGGAAACAGGCTGCTGACTGCAGCCAGGGCAGCGAGTGAGAAGAACTGAGCTGAAAAGTAAAATCACTGACCAGAATTAGTTCTGTTCTCACTCAAACCAGGACAACAATCTCCAGAGATGCTTTCTAACCTCAACTCTCCCATGATTCTCTGTAGAATCATAGAATGTCAGGGGCTGGAACAGACCTCAAGACATCTAGTCCAACCTCCCTGCCAGAGCAGGATCACCCAGGGCAGGCCACACAGCAATAGATCCAGGGGGAGTTGGAAAGTCTTCAGAGAAGGAAACTCCACAACCTCTCTGGGCAGCCTGGTCCAGGCTCCGTCACCCTCCCAGCAAAGAAGTTTCTCCTCATGTTGATGGGGAATCTCCTGAGTTCCAGCTTGTACGCATTATTTCTTGTCCTATCCCAGGGCACCACAGAAAAGAGCCTGGCCCCTTCCTCTTGTCACTCACCCCTCAGATATTTATAGACATGAATAAAATCCCAGATCCCTTCTGTTCTCCAGACTACACACCCCCAGGGCTCTCAGTCTTTCCTCACAGTTGAGATGTTCCAGTCCCTTAATCATCCTTGTAGCCTCCATTGGACTCTTTCCCATAGATCCCTGTCTCTCTTGAATTGGGGAGCCCAAAACTGGATCCAGTATTCCAGGTGTGGTCTCCCCAGGGCAGAATAGAGGGGTAGGAGAACTTCCCTAGACCTGCTGGACACACTTTTCTTAATGCCCCTCCAGGATCCCCTTGGCCTCTTGGCTACAAGGGCCCATTGCTGTCCCATGGAGAACTTTCTATCCACTAGGAGTCCAAGGTCCTTCTCCATGGAGCTGCCTTCCAGCAAGACAACCCTCAGTGGATGATTCAAACAATAAAAGCCTATTTTAACTGAATTTCAGATCATAATAATGTCACTTTTCAAGAAGGTTACACTCAGTGAATAATAGCAGTAACTTCTATGTGCAGTAAGTACACATAAATAATAAGTTTCTAAGTAACACAAAGCTGTACTTATAAACCCTTTTCATGCATTTAAGTATGCTAGATAGATTTGTCCTACATTTATGAATAATCTCCTAAATCTGAGTTTATAGATAAGAAGTCTGCTGTGTATGACTATGTAAATTAATACTGATAAAGATCTACAGACTGAATGCCAGAAGTTTTTCTCAGGTGAACTGAGCTTCTAAAGTTGATAGAGCTATCCCTGTAAGATTTCTAATACTAGAGGATGAGTCAGATGAAGCACCTTCATTTATTTCCATACACTTGCTTAGGTTCATAGAAATCATATTCACCAGTACTAAGATCTGTCCGTTTCCAAGAATTGTACCACATTTCAGTTCCTACTCTGTCCCTATTTTGAAGACAGGCAGTAGAGATAAGTAGCTTGCCCGCTGTCACAGATGGCTGGTGTCAGAACAGGACAGACTAGCAGAGCTTCTGCCTGTCCGTGGTGCTCTCGGTGCCCCTGGAGCATTGGCCAGCGTCAGGCAGGAGGCACAGATATGGTCTGATGAAAAATTTACAAAGGTGGCTGTTATTTTACGGTCTAAAATCAAATCCTGCTCTTTCACATACAGTGAGGCAAATTCAGAATTGTTCTTGGAGAATTAGTTTTCTGATGCTTCACTGGCATCACTGAGAGTAGGATCTGCTGATGCCTCCCAAACACGTGATATTTCCCTCTTGCTGAAAGCAAGTTGCATGTTAAAAAGAGCAGGATCCTGAAAAAACTTGATCAGCTAATACTCAGGCCTTCTCAAACTGGAGGTAATCCCAGAGTGTTGTTACAATATTTACTGTGATAGCATGCAAATTTTCCAGACTTTTCAGTCACACCAAGTAATGCGCTTCCATTGAGTCATGTGTATGGATAATTTTTAATAGATTTCTTTGTCTGTAGGTGGGCACTCCTTACCCTGGAAATCAAGAAGCTCTTAATGTCCATGGTGAGTAATTCTTTTCTGTACCTTGGTTTAAATAAGCTTTTTTTGTTTTTTCTTAGTTAGGCGCTTTTTGCTTCTTCTTCCTATTGTACAATCGGGTTTATGAGGGGAAAAAAAAAAAAAAAAAAAAANGAGGGGAAAAAAAAAAAAAAAAAAAAAAAGAAGGTGGTCTCACTTCTTTTTCTGGTGAAACATCTTGTTCCAGTCTCAAGATGTAGGGCAAAGAACAAATGAGCCTGGGTCTGCACTTTGAAAACTAAGATATATGTATATTGAGCAGTGCAATACAGTTTCTGCAAGATCAAATCTTTGAAGTCCTCTATCAGAAAAGAGGTGTCACACATGGCTGCACCAAATCATTACTCCCTGCTCTGGCAAAGTTCCTAAGATGCAAATTCTGAAGTCCACCTGATGATACTACAGCCCACCAAGCAACCAGGTGGTCTCATTACTCCAGTGTTTGACTGATGGTGTCAAAACCACTTCCCTTCTCCGAGTGACGGATAAAAAAAAAAAATACAAAAAAAAACCCCAAAACTGAGCTTGTACCCAGAGCTCCCATCCATTTGCTTAAAAGAAAATTATCACAGATAGGGTCAACACATACTGACTGCTGGAACCCCAGAGAATACTGCTGAAGGAAAGAAACAAGCTATTAACAGTTCTTTCTGTGAGGGGGCAGTGATTTTTCTGGTGAGATAGAGGAAAAGTTTCTCATCCCCTCCTTCACTGGGAAGGTGAGGCCTGTTGAAAAGAAAGCAATTTCTGGGGTTCTGTAGTAGCTGGGACAAAAACCTGACTGGCAGACAAAGAAGGAATTTAGACTAATGGCGAAGGAGAATAAACTCCACACACGAGGCCCCTGGAGAAGTCATCGCAAGTCTGGAGAAGTTTTGTTAGCTTTCATTCCTTTTAATAGAAGGGAGATTCAGGACAATAGAGGGTCAGATTTGTGGGGTACAACGATGCCCTGTGCTTTCTTTCTGAGTCCTTACTGCTGAATAACTGATTCAGGTCTCACAAGTGAAAGCCCAAGTCTCTTGCTTGGCAAACTGTCCACATTTCTTCAGGGCTATGTCCACAGAATTAAGTCCATAGAGCCAGTGCTGCTCCTATATTCAAAGATTTCAAATTGCTTGTCTGTCCCCCTGCAAACAGGGATCCCCAAAAACTTATCATATTTTTGTTTTTCAAAAAGAATCCATCTAACAAAATAAATGTCCACAGAGAGTCCAAGTTCTTGGTTCAATGCATTTTCCCTAGTTCTGAGAGTTGACTTCAAGCTAATAAAATATACTGTACTCTGTATAGACTTTCACCCTAGGTAAAAGCTTGAAAGTGAGGATTTTTACTGTGAAAATTTTATTTAAAGCTTGCCAGTTTTATTCAACTAAACATTATTGTTTCTTTTCTCTAAATGCATACTAATTCCCAATCCAAACAGTAAATCCCAAAGTCACTCGAGCATGCATCCCTTCTTTCGTTGGTTTAAAGAGGAAAAGACACCATTTACATACAGTTTTCAACCCATTTTAAGATTATTGTAATGGTCTGACCATTCCGTTCTTGAGCTAGTACTCCACCAGCATCTGTGGTTCAGTGCTTTTATCCTTCCTTAATGACATGCTCCAAGGATGGATTCAGTTACATGCAAAGGGAAACAGGTAGCAATTCTGTGCCAAAAAAAAAAAAAAAAAAAAAAGGATGAATGCCGATTGGAATAGCGCTGCCTTGACCAAATTGTGTGGAAGTCCTTCAGTTCCAAGGGTAGCAGAAAGTTATGTGATGGTTTTGCCACTTCAGAGGTTCTTGGAGCTAGAAAAAAAAAGTTGGGACATTTAAACAAAGTCCCAGCTCACCCACAGGGATCAGCCAGCAGTTTTCTTATGATCCAGTAGTGCACAATGGAGAGGGAAGTCCTCTCAAGATCACAGAGGAAATCCGTGAAAGTCAGTGGTCTTCCCCCTTTTATTTAACTATATATAATAAAAATGTATTCCTCCCTATTTATTATATTTCCAGAATAATATTGTGGGTAAAAAAAAAAAAAGAAAAATGCAACAGTGCAGCCTCTAATATATGGCCTGAACCTGTTTTCCTGGAATTAAATCACTGTTCCCATCACTGTGCAAAATGAGAATCTGGAGAGTTTACACTTTAATGAGCTAATCCACAGCCTGCATGGCAAAACCAGCACATGCAAAACAAGCTGAATAATGCAGCAGGAGTAAATGTTATTTCAGCTCCAAATGCTGGTGCTTGAGGCTGGTTTTGGAGGAATATATGGCTATCTGGGGACCAGTTCTCTAGCATGGTCTAGAGAGTAGGCAGCGGGCTGATGTCAGCAACTGGAACAGCTCCTCTCTCTCAGCAATTAATGAGATGCTTGAAAAAATCAGGCTGCCTTGATCTAAATGGAAAAAAAGTAAGGAAGAAAAGGAAAAAAAGAGCAAGGGATCACAATAATGGGCAAGAGTGTATATAGTAAGTGGTAAAAGAAGATATCTTGAAGAAGAGAAAGTCAGAGCTTGCTTGTGTAAGTCTGTATTGGTCTCAATATTGTGAGATTACCTAAAATACTGATGACTGAACTGGAAGTCTGCCTGGAAGATAACTCTGAAGATGTCCCAGTTGGACAGTTAGTGTTCAACTAAAAGCTAGGAAATCTGTCTAACTGTGCACCTGAGAGATTGTGATTGTCCTCACTGCAACATAAAATGAAGCCCCACTGCTCTCTCAATAAGCATTTGACCATGGGCTCACAGCTGAGTCACCATACAGATCATATGGGAGACCCACGAGAGTATGACCAGCTTGCTCCTCTCATGGCTGAAAAACAAAAGAGAAGAGCAGAGAGGAACTGTCTGAAAGCTTCTGTTGTAACTTAGGGCTCTGAAAAGGGAGAAGTCCATCTCATTCTTTTGTATTTGTAATCATTCTGCACAACTAGAAGAGGGAAAAATGCTGTAACTATTTTTCCAACTAAGGTTTTCTTGTCAATAAAGTCTTAGTTATAAGTGGCACCATATCATGGGGCATGGACTAGATACCCAAGCAAGAGATTGTTTCTCTGCTCGCTCCAGTGAAATCCAGGTTAGAAAAGAGCCAGGTGTTCTTAGTGATCCACTGACTTCCAGCATAGATCACAACTGACCCCAGAGGCTGAAGATATCATGAGCAGGGAAACATTAAAAATCACTTCAAGAGATGTGTCTTGTATCTATCTACTTGTCTTTGCAGTTCATCATGCTTCCTGCTCATAATTCAGAAGAGGATCAGCTCACCTTGAAAAGGCATTTCTCCCTAAAGAAAGTTGCTATGAGGTGTTGCTGTGGTAGAATGATGTTATTTTACATGAATTCTGCAAAGATACTAGCAATTACTCAGGCAGAACAAAGAGAAAAGTCAGACCTAACAAGTCTAAATACTCAGGGTTCATCGTATCCAAATATTTTACAGGATAACGTCACCGTGAAAGCTGAATAATATCTGGAAAAAATTAAAGATTTATCCAGATGTATTCAGATGCAGTTCTACCCTTAGCTCACCTGGATGGAAAATCATGGTAAAAGCATTTCTGTTCTCAGAGAACATTTTCTTCATTATTACTGGTTTTATGACATGAAGGAGCAATAAATGATAACATCTTTGGCGTTCACAGTTGCAGATATTATCATTTATTGATGCATTTTGGAGTTTGAAGATACTAGATGTGGTATCTTTCTACACTTACTCCAGTGAAGTTCACAGATGCAGTGAGAAGAGGGTTGTTCAGAGGGTCTTGGGCTCCGTGGTTAGGGAAGGGAGAGTCAGGGACTGACTCGTAGGAGAGAGATTGTCTTTCACATGTTGGGGTTGATAAGAGAGGACAATAAGGCAGCCATTCAATGTTCATGAGAGTCCGACAGGCATATAGGGACTGGAGGCTAATGCCCTACCTGTATGGAAATGTCTGCTCTCACTTTGGGTGGTTTGGTTGTCACTGCTTTAGTTGCTGCTGTTTGCAGGTTCTAATGAATTTGTGGTGCTTTTCTGGCAGGTGCTAAAGCAAACAGAGGTTCCTGGGGGCTTCCCAGTTCAGTGGACTTAAAAGGAGAAAAGGGAGACAGAGGTGCTCCAGGACCCCCAGGTATACTAAATCTGATATGTCATTGGCATCATGAAAAGCAATATGTGTTTAACTTAAGAAGTAATTCAACAAAGTACTTCGATACTTACCCCTGCAGCTTTACCTGCTTAAAGACTTACACCCAGATCCCTTGCTGAACTGACACACGGAAAAACAAAGCCCATAATATTATCATCAAAAAAGTCTTCTGAAAAGAAGTATCTGTTGTGTACATTTATGAGTAACTGTACTGCACTTTTACGAGTAAATGTGTAAAGTACAAGAATAGAGATTGAAATGTAACTGGATGCTTAGAGATTTTTTGAAATCTTAGAAGGACATCATGTTCACTTCCTGAGTTACCATTTTGTTGTCAATCTTTTTGAGCCAGTTAGGCTAAAATCCATTGCTTCCCATTTCAGGGTTGTGGCATAGTGGCCTAGCTAGCTGTGAGGCATAAATACAGCTCTGGGAGAAGGGTTGAGATGTTTACAACCATGAGATACTTGTTCTATTTCTGAGGCTGAAGATCCGTTAAGCTGGCAGCCAAACGGCTGAAGGAGGGAGTCTTGTGAAGATAAGATGACCCTGTTTCGGCTAATCCAACAAGTGCAAACAAATCTTGAATGCCATAGTAACAACAAAATTAATATTAAAGTTTATGCCCCTAAGTACGATAATGAGCCTAAAAGGAGTACATGACCAGGTTACTCAACTCTCCACTCATATCATGCTAAATGTCACCTAAAAGGCGGAGACAGACAGAATTAGGATATAAAAACCACAAAGGAAATACACTGCTCAAGATAGGAAAAGATGGGGGGAGAAGACTGAAAAGTCCAGCAGAGACAGTCGATGGGCTGTGCTCCTCTTCCTCCACCCAAGACAGGGACACCTTCTTGGTAAGAACTGTGCCTTCGCTATATGGTAGACTTTCTATTGTCTGTCAGCGCCGTAACTCAGGCGTGCGCCTCTGACTGCTTCGGATGTTCCCTGGGAATTCTTTACTGGAGCTCCACTATCCTTCTGCAGCCGGTGCTTTTATGAAGGGCGATTCCAAACCAGTCTGTTGCTTTAATAAATCAGACCCATTCTGTGGCTGCTTTAAGAAATATTCCTGTTTGGCTCCTGTTCATTGATATAGTTGCTAAAATGTTTTCTCGTACAAGCCAGTTCTCCAGGTCTCACAGATACCCACAGAATCACTGGCAGTAAAAAGATATCTTCACCCACTGCTTCCCCACCACCACCTCCTGAGGGTTGGGAAGGAGAACTGGGGAAGAAAAAAAGAAAAAGAGCCCCTGTGGCCTGCGATAAGGACAGTTTAATAGAACAACACAAAGGGAGAAGAAAAGAACAATAATAATGATACTACTACAGAAAGAACACCCAAAGCGAGCAGTAAAACCCGCAGGACTCAGCCGGCCCTGCCCCTACCCCACATCATGATGTCATATGGCTTCAAATATCCCATTGGCTGCTTCCATGGTTTATCCCGGCTGTGGCTTCTCCCAATTGCTTGGGCCAGCAGCTGCATGTGAGAATTATCCCTATCCCAGCCCAACCCAGGACACTGCTAGTGAGTTGGTTCAGTTGCTCCAGGCACTAAGTTAATTCCTAGATCAGATTCCAGATCTGAAAGCAGTGTCACTTCCCATTTTCTAAAAGGAAGGTCACCAAAGTCCTGTGATTTTGGTATTGTTGGGAGGAAGTGATTTTGCCTTTGATTATGCACATGCAAAGTGCTGTTGTTCTGTTTAGGCAACATCAGAAAGAGATTGAAATTGAAATGCTTGGTCTCCCAGCAGAAACTGTACAACAAGGTATGTTTCCTACTGGCTGGTATTAACATCCCTAAAGGTCCTGCCAAAAATTGCCTACCAGCCCATCACTGAACGTCTGCAGAAGAGAACTGAACTTAGTTTCTTGTTGAGAAGCCGTGTCAGGCAAACTGTTCTGGCTGTGTGTCCTAGTAAACTAAACAGACCCAGTACACAGAAGACAATTGTCCTGCATTTTAATTGTTCCCGTGTTTCCTGGCCTGGATTTGGCCTACAAGTAACACTTTCCCAGATAATGGGGTGATCTGAGGATGTCTTAAGCCAGGGACTGGTGAGGTAGACGGTACGGAGAAGACTCTGATGCTTCACGAGAATGAGGAGAGCTGTTTAGCTGTGTGGGTGGAAGCTGTGTCGCTTTACCTGAAGGCTGAGGAACTGTCTGATACAGTTTGCCTACCACTGTAGGTAGAGCCTCTTGGTTCCCTATCACAGATTTTGGCTTCCACTTTGAGTAGTGACCTCTCTTTTCCTCATCTGACTTGCCCAGGACTAGTCTTCTTGCTGGTCACCCTAGAAAGACTTCAAATATTGCCCAGTTTAGAGATTAATACTGATCAACATCTAAGAGGACACCTACAATTCCATTCCATCTGTCTGTGCCCCATCTCCTCATATGGATTAAGCAAATCACTGCCACAAGCTATAACTGGCAGGATTGGAATAAAATCAAAATAGCTGCCATAGGAGCAGCATTTCTGTCCCAGAATATATTGTATACAATGTCTACTTGACTTAATTGTATCTGAGATCTCATACTGAGATCCAAGTCCTGTGGCTGGTACAGGGCTGGACCCAAAGATCTCAAAAAAATAGTAAGAACACATTTGAAAAAAATGCATTGAGCTGTTACAGGCAGCTTTTTTTCCAAGTGTATGACGTACAGACTATTTGAAGACTTTTTAGATGTTTTGTGCTGGCTCAGCAGCTTTGGCTAACCACCCTTGGCAGACAAGACAACACAACACAGGTGGTGTAACTGTCGTTGCTGGTGTTGGGTTTTGTTGCAGAAAAATGTCAAGGCACAGTTAGGTCTGTGGTCAGCAGCAGGGCGGTAGCACCGCCTCTTTCTCTCGTCAGTTATTATACTGTCCTCGCATGGAAGATGCTGCAGTTCTGTTTGGCTGCTCCGCTGCTGGCAAAATGTGGAAAACTTTTATTTTATCTTGGTCTATATAAAAAAAAGTTGGTTTGGATGTTTCTCTTTTACCCTCTGCCCAGCTGCCATGTTTTCAGAAAACTTGGAATTTTTCAAATTTGAGCCATATTTGCTTGCAAATTTGCTTGAAATTCACAATCAGATACAGAAGTTACTAAGGTGGAAAAGTAACAGAGAAGCTAGTGCATGTAAGCCTTGCTCTGTTAGGAAACCAAATTAAAAATGTCTGTTAGATTTAAAGGTTAAAATTATTCTTGCAAGTAATTTTTTCTTTAAACTCCTAAACCAATAATATCCAAAGCAGTGCTTTTAAAAATAAAATTGCAGATAATTGTACTTTATTGGATTTTCTTAATTTTTCAGGTCCACCTCTGCCTCCATCATATTTCAGCCACTTTATTAATAGCATAAAGGTAATTATATCCCATTTGCACTTGAGTTCTATTAAGCTTTTTTCTAAAGTGTACTTTCCTATAAATTGAGCATAAAACAGTACAGCATGGCAAAATATACAACACAGGTAAGAGCATCAGCAGTTACAAATTATGTTCATTCTTAAACTCCGGCTGTATAGACAAGTGTATTACAAGTACAGAGATAGCAAATGTCAGGAGCATATAAAGATTACTTTTGAAAAAAACTTTTGTACTGAGGCATTTTACCTTCCTGATGGTGTTAAAGTGAGTCATAATTCACTGTTACCAAACATAAATCAGTATAAATTATCTGCCATAAATCAATGCTTTTGCTTTCATGCCAGCTCAGGTAAGAGACATTCATTACCTAAACAGCCTCTAGAAAAATTTAGCAACAATTAACATGCAGAGGGCAGGAAATCATTTCTGTATAATACTATTTATCTTTTAAGCACACTGAATAAAATAGTTATGGAAACTACTTTTCCAGGAATCTCTTACAAGAAAATATTCGTATACCTTGGTTTGTTTGGTCTCTCTCTGTTCCATTATTTTTCTGACTGCCTCAAGTGACAAAAATGGGTACCAATAAGAATTATTTTAAGGGTTTTTTATTGAATAAGGCTCTTTATCAGTAGAAGATCTGAAAATAATTGAATCAATCTATCATTTAATGATGTCACCAAAAGCAGTGTACTGTTACTTCCCTTGAAGGACTCTTAGCGCTGTCTGATTTTCAGATTTTGTTGCTGCTTGGCTGAGTGCACCTAAGTTATTCCTACGACATAAAGTACCTCATGCCTGCATGGCAGAGTTGATGTGGCTTTCTTGATCTTATAGAATAGTGTCTGTAGCTTTACAGCTTTACCTACAAAGAAGTCATTTTTCATCTAGTCCTCTAACTTTGCAAAACAGCCATACAGAAAGCGTTACAGTCCTCTTTAGTGGGAAACCGAAAAGAAGAAAAAGAGGAGCAGCCACACATGGCCATCTGTACTGGCTTTCTGCTATTCTTGCTTTGCCCTTTGCTCCTTTTATTCACAGGTTTATTCTCAGAAAGGTGAAACAAAGAGAACCAAAAAAAAAGTTGGAAGGAAAAAAAACCAAAAAAACAAGACAAACAGAAGAAAATAATGTGACAAGGGACCTACAATTGCTGTGGCTCATTTTGCACAGAGAGATAATGACTTAGTATTTAAATGCTTCTTCTTACTTCTCACTCAGTTCCCCAAACTAACTGAAAATCAGTAGTGAAGGACAGGAGACATGCAGTTCAGAGTTTCTGCAGTTTCGTCTGGTCTCTTCTGTTAGCCTGGTACACACCCCTGGCCTTCTCTCTCATCCTATGCACAGCACTGTTCACGTTGCCACAGAACTTTAAATAGCCATCCATTCCATGTCAACCTTGCTTTGCGTTTTCCTTAGTAATGAGGAAAAGCAGAAAGCCAGGCTTTTACACTTCCTCCAACTTTCTCTTTGCCTCCAGCTGGAGCACAGAACAAGGTTTTGCTGGGTAGAGTAGCAGGAAACAGCATTCTCTCTGCCTCCACCTAACATCTCCTCCCCTAGCCCCTGCCCTGAGAGAGCCTTGCAGCCTCCACGGAGAAAGCAGCGCTTTTCATTCCCTATCACTAAAGAAGGAAGTGATGTCAAAAAGATTTTAAGCAGGTGCTTTTCTTTATTAAAGCTCAGAGATTTCATGTAACTTTAAAAGGTCAGTGCATAGAGTTCTATGTCACTTCAGCTCAATGTTTGAAAATATATTCTCTTTGAAGGGTGAAAAAGGAGACAATGGAGTCACTGGTATAAAAGGAGAAAAAGGAGAACCAAATGGAGGATTTTTTCTGACGGGACCTCCTGGACCACCTGGAAGACCAGGATTAGTTGTAAGTCGTGCAAGTTGTAGAATAGGAATATTTATGGATACCCGCTGTTTAAAGGCACTAAAAAGAGACAAACATCAAGATGAGGCCAAGGACTATAAGGAAACTCATGTGCTAACCATTAGGTGAATACAAAAGAGTTGCATTAAACGTAAACACAGACATTTTGCTGTTGCACACAGAATTAATTTGCTACTGAAAATTGATTTAATGTTATGCTCAGTTGTCTAATACATCAGGATGTAGACTCACGCTACTAATAGCATTACAAATCAAGGCAGTATATATAACAATCAAGGCAGTATATATAACTTATATCCTCATAAAGGCCAAAATAAATAGACTATATAAAGTTAGACAGAGGCCGACTTTGAAAATTATTTGCCATCTAAATAATTAATCTTATTTTCTATTCCTATAATCTGAAAACATGAATGAAAAGTCCAGTGTGTGCCCAACTGGATCATTCCTATAACATTCAGCCACTGTCTAATCTCTACCTAGTTGTTTTATCTTCTGGTAATTGGCACCACAGCTGCTTTGGAGTCTAATGTACTAGTTCTTTGGAAACTGTTCCTGCCATCTGGCAACAAATGTGCGTGTTGCATTGCTCTGTTGTCATGTTCTGTGCCAAGGAGCACAAATCGGTGCATCGCAGCTGAGGATGAAGTGTGAGGCTAGCAAGCCCATCTTCAAAAATCTCCCTGGCACTATTCCACATTGCTGAGAACCATCTCCCTGTTTAGCAACTGTTCCACTGGCAAGAAGGAGTTGGATGTCACATCTGAGATCCATCAGAGACTGAGTTCTTCTAGTCCAGGGCCCAGAAACTGCTTCAGGTATGCAGGCCAGTTCGAGCACAGGGAGTTCAAGCCCTCCTCACTCAGGCTGAGGACACGCTGCTTAATTGGAAATGTAGTAAACTGGATCCTTTTTACTCTGGCCAACAAGCAGCTGGAGAACTTAAGTGATAGGAGCTGACATTTTGGAGGGAGAAGACAACATTCATCAGGAAACATACACTCTGCAGAGAAAAACTTTATGTTAAAGCTTTCCACTATGTACCTTCAGACAAGCATCTTATGAGCACATCAAAAGGAGTGGTCTCAGCACATGCAGAGTTGAGATCCAGGACTTTGAGAGTACTGTCGAGAGCTTTGTAGGTATCAGCTACTCAGGAATAGGTGTGAACACTTTCAGGAAACTTTCTGAAACTTAAATTCTTGAAGTTAGTTTCGTATATGGTCAAATTTTTCATTTTCCATTAATATCCATGCCTCCTTGAAGAAATTTACATACAGACTTGTGTCTAGACAGTGGTGTGGTGGCAGACCTTCAGAAAATGAAGACCCTGCAGCAGTGAAACTAATACATTAAAAGAAATACTTTTTATCATCAACAGGGACCAAAAGGGGACTCAGTTGTCGGACCCAGAGGACCTCCGGGGTTACCTGGCCTACCTGGCTTACCAGGTTATGGAAAAATTGGACCTCCTGGCCCACCTGGCCCACCAGGCCCACCAGGACCCCCTGCAATATATGGCTCAGGTGAGGGGGTGTGGTTTTGCTTTTCAACATATACGCAAATGCATCGGCATACGCCCGCACCCCCATACACCCTGCTGCTTCCTTTACATACCTCTTCTTCAAGCTGTCACACTCTGCACACCTGAGTCAGGTTGCTCCCCTCTCTCCTCCTGTCCTCTACCAATTTCTTTGGGGTGGGGGGGAGATGGAACTGGGAGCACAATAGGGACAATTTGTCTGCAAACAGTTTTCACTGACTAGTGCCATGGGAGCTCTATTACCTGAAAAATCTTTGCTGTGGCTGTGGCTGGGAGGAAGTCTACATAATGGAGACAGGCTGCCTTGAAAGCTTTGAAAAAGCTGTCAAACAGAGCAGTTGGTTAAATTTGGGAAGAGGATAATGTGGGCCAAGACACATTTCTTGTGGTGAATGGAGGTAAATCCAGTTGACGGCCACTCATAAGTGGTGTTCTCCAGGGCTCAGTATTGGGGCCTGCTCTGTTTACTATTTTTATCAATGATCTGGATGAGGAGAACAAGTGTACCCTCAGTAAGTTTGCACATGACACCAAGTTGGGTGGGAGTGTTGATCTTTCTGAAGGTAGAAGGCTCTAGGGAGGGATCTGGACAGGCTTGATCGATAACCCGAAGCCAACTTTATGAGGTTCAACAAGACGTAGTGCTGGGTCCTGCACCTGGGTCACAACAACCCCAGGCAACACTACGGGCTTGGGGAGGAGTGGCTGGAGAGCTGCCTAGTTGGAAATCATAGAATCATAGAATGGCTTGAGTTGGAAGGGACCTTAAAGATCATCTAGTTCCACCCCGTTTGCCATGGGCAGGGACACCCACTAGACCACATTGCTCAAGGCCCCATCCAACATGGCCTTGAACACTTCCAGGAATGAGGCTCCACAACTTCTCTGGGCAACCCGTTCCAGTGTCTCACCACCCTCAGAGTGAAGAACTTCTTCCTAATGTCCAATCCAAATCCACCCTGCTCTAGTTTAAAACCATTACCCCTTGTCCTATCACCCGATACCCTTCTGCAGCTTTCCTGTAGGCCCCCTTCAGGTACTGGAAGGCCACTAGTACCCGAAAAGGACCTGGGGATCCTGGTCAACACCCAGCAGTGTGCCCAGGTGGCCAAGAAGGCCAACAGCATCCTGGCCTGGATCAAAAATAGTGTGTCCAGCAGGAGTAGAGAAGTGATCATCCCCCTTTACTCTGCACTGGTGAGGTGGCATCTCAAATACTGTGTTAAGTTCTGGGCCCTTTACTAAAAGAAAGACATCGAGGTGCTGAAGGGAGACCAAAGGGCAGTGAAGCTGGTGAAGGATCTAGAGAACAAGTCGTATAAGGAGCCGCTAAGGGAACTCTATCAGTAGATGAGAGGAGAGCAGTGGATGTTGTTTACCTTGACTTCAGCAAGGTTTTTGACACTGTCTCCCATAACATCCTTGTGGGTAAGCCCAGGAAGTAAGGGTTAGAAGAGGGGATTGTGAGGTGGGTCAATAACCGGCTAAACAATAGAGCTCAGGGGGCTGTGATCAGTTGTGCAGAGTCCAGTTGGAGACCTGTAGCCAGCGGTGTTCCACAACAACTGGAACACAGGCAGTTCCACCTCAACATGAGGAAAAACTTTACTGTGAGGGTGATGGAGCCTGGCCCAGGCTGCCCAGAGAGGTTGTGGAGTCTCTTTCTCTGGAGAGATTCAAAACCCATCTGGACATGTTCCTGTGTTGCCTGCCCTGGGTGATCCCGCTCTGGCAGCGGGGTTGGACCTCCCAAGATACCTTCCAACCCCTAACATTCTGTGATTCTTTGAACTGGGGTTGTTTAGCCTGGAGGAAAGGAGGCTCAGGGGAGGCCTTCTCACTCTCTCCAACTACCTGAAAGGAGGTTGGAGTGAGGTTGAGGTCAATAACAAGGTAACTGACCCCAAGTAACCAATCCCAAGTAACAAGGGGTAAAACAAAAGAAAGCAGCTTAAAGTTGCACCAGGAGAGGTTTTGATTGTATAGTCAGAAAATTTTCTTCACTGGAAGAGTTGTCAAGCATTGAAACAGGTTGCCCAGGTAGCTGTTGAGTCACCATTCCAGGAGATACATAGAAGGTGTGTAGATGTGGAGCTTAGGGACACGGTTTAGTGATGGCCTCGGTAATGTTGGGTTAGCAGTTGGACTCAATGGCCTTAAGGGTCTTTTCCAATCTAAATGATTCTATGATTCTATGATTCTATAATTCTCTGATACAGAGGCAGCTCCACAGTAGATTTTAGGTCTAGAATGAAACTACTGGAGAACTGTTTCTAAAATCTAGTTGTTATGAAAATGCTAAATAGAAACAAAACTTTGGGAGGGTTATTTACTGTACCTTTAATGATTTTCATTTTATTGGATGAGAAAAGGATTGAAATGTGCCACAAACAGTGACATTGGGGGAGGAACTTTGCAACCAAGTTGGCACTGGAGCTTCAGGTATATTACTCAAACTTACTTCAGAGGGCTATACACCAAGCAAACCAAGCTTCACAGTTCCAGACATGAGTCCTTTTGACTCCTCTTGGGTCACAGGTCTGCTAGTGACAAACCTCATACTGTTCATGTCCAGCCCTTAGACTGGGTTCTGGTGGACAGGGTCCTAGGCTCCTCTGATATTACTCAACAGGTCTGCCTCAGTAAGCGACTCTGGTTCCTCCCTCTGGGAACTGTAACCAGCATGGGAATCCAGCTGGGTAAAACCAGAGCAAAGCATTATTAATCTGGTCTGAGAACGGTGTACCAACGATAGGGAATTGTTAACCAAACAGAGAGGCTATAATGCAGGTGTGTCTTGCCTAAAACTTGGGCAGGTCCAGCTAATACAGATTTCCGTTTCTGAGAACTAACAGTCATTCTGGTTCCCTGCAAGACCTGTGCCTCCAGTATGCTAGTTTGGGGAGCAGACCTCTCTGTCTCCATTTTGTTCTCTCCAGGTATTCCTTTAATCTGGCCAGGATGGCTTATAAAACTGCCCTGAGACAAGGTGAGACTTCCAATCTGTCATCCAGTAAATACAATTAGTTGAATGTGTATCAGAAGTGTTCATCCTCTGAAGAATATTTGTGAAAGAAGAAATTCTTAATATGTTCAATGTTGGAATGCAGGCCTGTACCTGAATTAGCCCCTGACCATCATAATATGGACAGATCCTCACCATCCGTACAGTTTATAAAGGCCTTCAGCCCATTTCCCATGTAATTTATATTAAGCACTTCTGAATCTTAGCTATGAGTCCCAGACAGATAAAACAAATTATTATTAGTACTCTATCTCTAGACTTTTTCTTATCCTCCCTGCCATTAGTCTTCATCGTCTTCCTCACATTTTCCTATTTGCTTTGTAAGGAGCTTCTTTATGAATGTTATGTTGTTATGATGATGTTATGATGATGATGATGATGTTATGAACACAGATGTTTATTTCCTGTCTTGAAGGCACAGTTACCTCTGTTAAAGCTCTTACTGTGACGTGGGGCCCATGTAGTGTAATAGGGGGAGTTAGGAATGGCTGATCTGCAGATAAATAACTCGGAACACTTCTGAGAACTTAACCCCTTTCCCCTGCCATCAGCATGCAGGAACTGCTCTGGAGGATCCCTGTAAATGTAAAAGGTGATTTCAAGGCTTCTCCAAGTTTCACAGAACTAAGTATTTTTGAACACTAGAATTTGCTTTATTAGTGCACAACTACAGCCTCCTAAATCAAGGGTTATAGATCAGTAAAATGCAAGCTCTGGAAGGGAGCAGTGATCTCAGGGTCAGCCTTTACTGGCTCTTCAGTGGTTCAAACTGTATTTTAGAAATGTATCTTTCTCAAGGCTATCAAACTACTTCAGAGTGAAAAGATACAATAAAAAAGATAGTACTTCCTCTTGACTGAATGTGTTTGTGGGCGTGGAGGGAAATCTGTAGCTCCACTTTCTCTGAAGATCACCATGATCACAATTCCTTTGAATGTTACGAAGGCAGGAGGTGAGCTCCTTTAGCTTATCTTCTGTCACTCTGCTTCAGTTCATTTAGTTGCTGTATCCAGCAAGCTCTGGATGAGTGAGCATTGGTTATTGAAGGAAGGGCTACTAGATACCCTCACCAAAATTCCTCCAAAGGGTGGTTTTAGAGAATATTCCTACATTTCTGCTTCATTTTTTAAGAGAAATTCTGTCCATATTTGGGATTGTAGCGCTATTTGCCTATCTAAGAGCAGCTGAACATCATTTGCAAGTGCCCAGCAAGGTAGGAATTTGGGAGTGGTTAGGAGCTGAACTTTGCAGTTCTTTGTGCATGGTTCATAGTGCAGATTCACCAGCATGCTGGGACATGATGGAGTTCCTCATGCTTTCTTTTGTGTCATACTAGCTCTCATCATGCCTTTATGTTCCTAATCAGATTTCTTACTGAGCCTTTTATATTTCCTCCCAGCAGTATACTGGTGAACTCACGAATATTCATGGACCTGTTTTGTTGCCCTGGCTTTGCTCTCTCTCTTTTCCTCTGTAGGAGTTTCTACTTACGGTTAATACAAGATCTGCCCAGATGTCACCTATAGAACCCTGCTGGGACACACCGTGATGCCCAGCAGGGTCTGTGTGTAGAAGCTTTTTTTTCTAAACAGCTTCAAAGTTCTATTATCACAATATGTATTTGCACCAGATGCTTGCTTCCATATCTTTTCTTCATTCTTTCCTTAAAAGAAAGGAGTTCTTACTTTAGAATATAAGGACTCACAGCTTAATGTGAAATAAATCAATTTTGGAGCAGAGACAGGTACTGGGTATTGCAGACTGCAGTCTTAGAAGTTGTCGGGGCAATCCCAAGCACAAATACAGACTGGACAATGAGTGGATTGAGAGCAATCCTGAGGAGAAAGACTTGTGGGTACTGGTTGATAAAAAGCTCAACCTGAACCAACAATGTGCAAGTGCAGTCCAGAGAGTCCCAACTGTGTCCTGGGCTGCATCACAGAAATGCATGGCCACCTGGAGCCCTGCGTCCAGCTCTGGAGCCCCCAACACAAGAAGGACATGGATCTATTGGAGAAGGTCCAGAGGAGGCCACAAAGATGATCCAAGGTCTGGAGCACCTTTGCTATGAGGACAGGCTGAGGGAGTTGGGTCTGTTCAGCTTGGAGCAGAGAAGGCTCCGGGGACACCTTTTTGCAGCCTCCCGGTATCTGAAGGAGGCCTACGAGAAAAATGAGGAGGGACTTCATACAAGGACTTGTGGTGATTGATAGCATGAGAAGTAATGGATTCAAACTCGAAGATGGTAGATTCAAATTAGAAACTAGGAAGAAATTTTTCACTGTAAGGGTGATGAGACACTGAAATAAGTTGCCCAGGGAGGCTGTAGAAGCCCCAACACTGGAAGTGTTCAAGGCCAGGTTGGATGAGGCTTTGAGCATCTTGGCCTAGTGAGAGGTGTCCCTGCCTATGGCAGGGGGTTTGGAACTAGATGATTTTTTAAGGTCCCTTCCAATGCAAACCATTCTGTGATTCTATCATTCTATGACTCTAAGGTCAAGTTCATACTGCTGGAGAATTCTTTGTTTCTTTGAAACATAAGATGAGCTTAAGCTTGTGATTTTTTTATTTAAGGAAAAATTATTTATTTTTTTTTTACTTTTAGAGCAAAAGATACGATGACTCCCTCAAAGCCTATATGGGCAGAAGCTAAAAGTTCTTCCATAGGCACAGCATTCACAGCTAGCAGAAAAGCATTCCTGTCAGTTTAAGTGCATCTGGTTCTTCATTTGCAGAGTATCTACAACAGATTGCAATCTGCTGACCTTAACCTCCTGAATATCAGAGAAAAGACTAAGTTTCACCATTTCTTTTTTTTAAAAGTCTTTAGAATGCATTTTCTGTAGTTGAACAAACTGTTCAGAACTTGACTATGTAAGGCCTGTGGCTGGTTAGAGCTTTCACTACTCATAGACATCACCAGTAAGGCCTTTCTTTATGTCACTCACCTTCCTTCTCAAAAAAATGACCTACAACATGTTTTATGTTCTTTTATTTTAGCAGCTGCAATGCCTGGGCCACCAGGTCCTCCTGGAGAGCCAGGGATACCTGCAACCAGGAATCTGGTAAGACAGCAAAATAAGGAAGCTTGTCATTGAAACTCCACTTCAAATCTTTTGCTAGTCATTGGCAGCCTTGAGAGAGGAGGGAAAGCTCCAACCTGTGTTTTCATTTATTAGAATATTTTCAGATTTTTCAGCAGGGAATCCATATAGCTGGGAAAAGTCTATTGCCTTGCTAGTAACAGCCTATTCAAATAAATGCAGAGATTGATGGCATGCTGAAGTAAAGAAAAGGTGCATATCCACATTCAAAGCAATGGCTGTGAAAGAGTGTGGCACCTTAACATGCCAAGGTACTAGAATAACTACTCAATGCTCAGTTGCCATGCAATAAAAAACTTTACATTGCTGGATTCAAACCTAGTAATAGAGGCCATTTGATTCAAAGAAGAAAACTGTAGATTCCCCTAGCAAATCTAAAAATTGTTGCGCCAGAGAATGCATATTAATTTAATTGTTTCCTTTTCTTACTTCATGAATCATAGATGTGGTTCATAGGGACATGGTTTAGTCGTGACCTGAGAGTTCTGGGTTAACAGTTGGACTTGATGATCTTAAAGGTCTATTGCAACCAAAACTATTCTATGATTCTGTGAATCAAGTCAAAATTGTATCCCAGATATCCATGCAGTAAAAAATGACAGCTAAGACTTCTGTCTTGTTAATTTCTAAATTAAATATTTGTAATTTCTGAAAAAAAATCAGGCTAGCAGAGGGGATTCATTTTAGTTTTTTCATTTTCCACATTCTCACACAATGATAGAAAAGCAAATTCCTGGATATCTTTGGCAGTCACTTGAGAGTGCACAAATAAAACAGACTTTCAGATCACCTACATGGTATCAAATGAATCTGAGTGTAGGTTTTTTAATGCCTTCCCACCGTAGTGTAATACCTCTGCTAACGGTGTTTTCTCACAGAAATTTGGGACCTGACAGTGATTACAGATCAGGAGAGAAACAGCTGTTCAGAGACTGGTGCCCTAAGGTAAATTGTAGTTACAGGTTAGGAACTACTGTCTTAAAGAGGAGATCCAAGACCACTTAGGTCAAAGCCTAAGTGCATCTATGCAAATTTGGAGTAGGATCTTCATGATTCATAGAGCATTAATATGTCTTCTGACACTGAAGAAATGAGAAAGAAATGACACTCAAGTGTCAAAAAAATGACACTCTCAAGAAACTTGCCCCTGATTTCACACTAAATGCAATTATCAGACAGATTGTAGAACCGACCCACCTTAGAGAGGACTGTGTTCTTATGTTCAGGTGACAAAGACAGAGGTAATAGTTGCAACATCCATATCTGACAGACAGCAGTTTAAGCTTCCTGGTGATCTATAAAAAGAAACTAAAGAACATTTGCAGTGTAAACTAGTGGCATCTGGAAACATAACAAAAGGGATGGAAAAAAACACCCTTAAAGAAAAGAGAGCACACCACCACTAAGAAAAAAACATAACAGAAGCAAATGTATCTAGAATTGCGGGTGATATTTATAAGTCCTATGAAATTTCTTCTGAACTCTGCCATTTTGATCTAGTATCTAAACTGTAGGGATGCAACGATCTTCACTCTGTACAAAATTAACTGTTAGTGTCGTTCTACTACAATCCACAGAATGATGCTGCTGCCATGCCAAAGTAGCAAGATATTTAGGTTAATGAGGCTTTTTGTATGAAATGATGTAAAACTGACCTTATGAGCATTTCCTGTGGAAATTTCCTGCCTTGACATTTATGTGTTCAAATGAGACTTCAATTTAACAATTTAACTTGCAAAATATTTTGTGTGTCTGATGAAGCATGTTTCATTTTCCTATTTGACAGGTTACAACATTCCAAAACATTGAGGATATGTTGGAAAAAGTTAATTTAGTAGCAGAAGGCAGGCTAATCTATCTGAGTGAAACCAGTGAGGTTTTTATTCGTGTTCAAAATGGATGGAGAAAATTACAGGTACTATTGCACTATGTCTTAATTCTTTCCAACTCCCTTACTCAAAATGGAGTTGTTGCAGGTATTTTTTACAAGGGTGGAGAAGAATGGGTGCAAAGATTCCTTTTTTTAGTTCAGAAGCTCCTGGTGATATGGTCTTGTTTGCTTTTCCTTTTGGGTTCTTTCAGCTTGGTGAGCTAATTCCTATCCCTGCTGACAGTCTTCCTCCTCCAGCCATATCAAGCCATGTAAGTACAAAATATTGGATTGTGAAAAACTGAGTCTAAATGTGCAAAAAGCAGGCAGTACACTTGGCAGAAGTTGCAGGCAGATCCCTGCACATGATTTTCCACTGAAACTTGTCAGTACAAAATAAGCATCCTACTATTACATAAGCTTGGTTTGCACTGGCCAGTCATCTGTTTCCATTTCGTTCTGAGGCTCCAAACATTACAGAAACAAAGTAGTATCTACAAAAAGAAGGCTGCCTAAAAGAAAAATCCAAACCCAAGAGTATTCTGTTTCATAACACTGAAGTCAGTCATATCAAGCCCTGGTCCCTTTCAAGGAAACTCAGAAAAGTGTTTCTGAAAAGCAGGTTTTCTTTAAAAGATTATAGTCCTGTACTCAGGGTACATCATCATCATCATCATCATCTGCATGCAGCTTAGTCTACAGTGTGCTGAGGGTCTATTGTAAAGCCTCGACTGTTAGATTGTACCTGACCCCATCCTGCAAGTTATTGTACCAACCTACATGTGAACACACTCTCTGTCCCAAAAAATTACAGGAAGATGAAGACCAAGAAGTGGCAAAAGGGACAGAGAACGGTCTCGTTGGTCACAGGTTAATTAATCCGACTACTAAGGTAATGAAAGGGCAAGAGGATGCTAGGGAGGAGCAGCAAGAAGGAAGATGGCCAGAAAGAAATAAAAAAAATGTTAAAGTAGGTCAGAGGGAAGTACACTTAGCACACTGGGAAAATGTCTAGACCCCATGTCATAAGAAGCTGTCTGCAGCCTCCAGCTGCAGGAGTTTCCCAACCGGTACAGTCAGTGGCTTGTTACTCATACTTACCGTAAATAAAGAAAACCTTGCTGTTTCTGAAGATTAGCAACCTTCTGGTCTCTACATGCCAAATGCTTCGGAGAGGGAATTACTGAGGCCCTGAGAAATATTCCCACCCACTACATCTTCTGTTTTCACATCCTCCTTATCCCTTCAGTTTTAATTTTCCTGAGCTGGCCTTCTGTTCCTGCCGAGAGCAAGCTGCTTCCGTGCAGGACTCCAGGTGTGATCCAGCACTGACACCAGCTCTGGCAGAACATTGTGGAATGGGTACACTCGGGTCTAGCCAAACAGCTCTGGTCAGGACATATTTTAAACGTGTATTTACATGACACACCAGGTTGTTCATGTGTAGGTAAAGTATTCTGGCTACACAGTTTATGTTTATTTTTTAGAGGCAGAACAGTTTCAGATTCTCCAGCATTCAATGTTTGCTTTATTTAGAAAACTGAGTGTCTGAAATTCTGATCTGAGTAACACGTTTAACATAATCTGTTTGTATGTGTTAAAATTACAGGGGTTTCAGCCTCTTCCAGCTCTGAGTCCAATATCAAATATGAACAATGGGAAACCAGCAGTAAGTATGAGAAATGTGTTGCAACTGTATATCTGTGGTTTGAAACAAAACAGTTTGCAACTTGAGGGAGATTTGTGATATTTCCTCTTCAAATTCACAGATTTTACATTAGAAAATTATAAATATGCTTCTTCAAATGATTTAAACATCTCAGAGACAATTTTAAATTGTTTCCTCCAGATCTATTGTCATCATTCTAGCCCTTTTCCCATCTCAAACTAAAAAAAGAAACAAAAAATCCTAATTCTCGATTAGGAATACCTCTTCACAACACACAGTAATTTTTAAGTTAACAATAACATCACAAGTAAATCCCCGTGGCCCTGCTTGTTTTAGATAGACAGTTTAGAATCTAAGTCTTCATTTAAAGTACCTTAAAATATTTAGACAAAGAAAGCAAAGTAACTGAGTTATAACTAAAGGAAAAAAAACACAAACAAAAAAATGCCCTGAAAAACAACAACAAAAAAGAAGATTAGTTCTTGCATCTCTACTATTTGCTTGAAGCATACTGCTTCTTGCATTTGATAACAGTGAATTTTAAAATGATATATGGTCACTTCTTACTACTTATTTCCATGCTTGTAGGATTCGGGATTTTGTTTGTGTGCTGACTCCAAGACTTCCACTTAAAAAATATTAGCTGCTTTAAAAAGTTTTTTGTTTTTCAGCAATATCTTATCATCATGGTTTCCTAATTGTCCAAGATAAATAGGTATTTCCACTGTGGGTCCCATAGCTTTAAGAAACATAACATTATGGCAGCAAATAACTTTCATACCTGATGGGGAAGGTACTGGCTCTTGTGCTGGCAGAAGAAGGGGCGGGGAGGTCGGAGGGTTTTTCCAATATGTGTCCTCCTAGTATTATGAATGTTTCTTTTTTTTTTTCTCCAGCTGCATCTGGTGGCTTTAAACTTGCCATTTTCTGGTGACATGCGAGCGGATTTTCAGTGTTTCCAACAGGCCCAACTAGCAGGTTTGACGTCTACCTACCGAGCCTTCCTCTCATCACATTTGCAAGATTTGGCCACAGTCGTCAGAAAAACAGATCGATACCATTTACCAATAGTCAATCTTAAGGTAAAAATGAGTACTTAGTACTTATTATATTTAGGACAGGCTGCAGGTGCCCCAAAATCTTGGAAAATGGGAAAAGTGGAAAGTTTCAACCCGAACTACCTTTTATAAAGAAAAAGTCTTGCTTCATATATGTTGGGTTCAGGAAACCAAAAAGTAGTGATAAAGTAGGAAGTTACAGGCTATCTCACATTTCCTTTATATTTCCAAGGTTTATTTTTTTCAATATCCTAAGGCTGCTGGTTGAAATAAAGCTATGAGAATAGCCTACTTCAAGCAGACTGCTGATAAATGATGTTCAGCTTTCTGGATATTTTCATATCGGCAGGGAAAGTGCATCCTCGTTCTAGTACGATCACAGAGTATACAGCAGACTAAAATGCCTCATTTTCTCATTTCTAAAGAGAAAGGCAAATCCTGTTCTTAGAAGTGATGCTGGATTTACCCCAGTGAAGTGGAGAGTCTAGAGCATGGGTTGTTTAGTGATCTCACATAAATGAACACACTAAAACTGAGGAAAACCAACATGTCCCTGAATCATTGGCCGGCTCCCAGAACCAACGGCCAAAGAAACCTACAGGAATAACGTGGGGGGCTTGGAAGATGCTAAACGGGTGCAACTCTGAAGAGCCTGGAAATACAGAGCCTTGGAGACAACTTTGTAAAGACAGTATTGTTTCAACAGGAAAAACTCAAACGCCATTTGAAAGGTAGCCTGATGCAAAGGTTTTGCCTTGAACATCTGCAACACTTTTTACGAAATTGTGACCTCAACAGAAATTCCAATACAACTTATCTCTATATTTTCTCTGTAGCTACCGTAGTTATAAGCAATTTTTCAAACAATCCCTTAGACATTTAGGAGGAAAAAGACAGTACAAATGGAGATGATCAAGCTTAATATTTGGAGTGGCAACAGAACAGAAATGCAACTGTGAGACAAAGGCATGGATCAGAGAGCTATTAGCATTGAGATGAGACAAGTTTGTTGAGGAGCATCATACAGAAACTGATACGAAAACTGGAATCGTAAGTGTTCTTAAATGCAGATAAGGTTTTAGATGTATAGATCAGTCTATAAAAGTCAGGTATTATGTGGTTTTGGATTTGTTTGTAAAATTGGCTTTGAAATTTTAACAGGGAGAAATACTTTTCAGTAACTGGGAATCTATATTTAATGGAGACGGTGGACAATTCAACATTAATGTTCCAATATATTCCTTTGATGAGAGGAACGTCATGACCAGTCCATCTTGGTGAGTTTACACTGCCAGATAGTACAAGTAACAACATCTTGAGCCTCTAAAAATATGATAAAAAGTTCTTCCTTTCCTTATGCCATCTTTCTTTTCCATTCGGATAGCCTATGATATGGGGTTGTCTTCTCCTTTTCTTCCTTTCCTTTCCATCTTCATCTTTCCCTACTCACTGTTTGCTTCAAGCAGAAGGAAAGCAGAAATATAGGTCACCACACCTATTGGTGTGCAGTTGACTAAAGCAAAACAGAGACTTTTTTAGGAAATAACTTCTTAACATTACCTTTCAGGCCTCAAAAAGTGATATGGCATGGTTCAACTGCAAATGGGATCCGACTGACTGGCAACTACTGTGAAGCCTGGCACACAGCCAATGCGGGAGCTACGGGACAAGCATCTCCACTGGAGACGGGGAAACTTCTTTATCAGAAAGTATATAGCTGTAGTAATCACTTCATTGTTCTCTGTATTGAAAACAGTTTTGTATCTGATCCCCCAGGAAAATAGTTCACCTGTTGCACATTGGAATATTCCACCTTATGACAGAAAAAGCTGACATTTCATTTGTAATGATGTAAATATTGTTTGTAATTGCACATTTCAGGAAAACAATAGCCAAAGAAACATACCTCAACACAAACCACATTCCAGTGAGGTGGAACATCCAGAGCACATGTGGCTGACTTAAAGCCCTTCCTTTCACTTGAACCCCACACAGTTCAAAGTTTGCCAAAAATTAACTCACAGTCCCTTGTCTTTCTGGCTGAGCTGAAGATCACTTCAGGTACAAGTCCAGTGTGGACTATGAGGAAGATCCAGCAGCCTGTCTCATAAGCAGGATGGCTCAGCAGGACTGGTGCTTCTTCTATAGTTGAGAAGCTGGATGCTCTATGCTCTTCTTTTCATTTGCATAGATTTTAAATACCCTATCCACATACATGTATCTATACATACTATCCCTGAACAAATAATGGGAGGCTGTTACTTCTTACAGGGCTGCAATTTTTGAAAAAGCTTTCAGAACAAAGGTTCTTAGCTCCTCTGAGTTTCAGTGGGAGCTGAGTACCTGACAACCATATGCTTGTATGGATCACAGCCTAGCGCTTACAAATTTAGCAGCTTCCACATCTTATTTCAGCTTTTTTCTTTGCAGATTCTAGACATAGGGCTTTATACAGGAGGAGTGAATTTCACCTAGAAAAAAATCTGGTCCTTATTTTGGTGCTATTGTTACCAGGAAACGTGGAGCAATGTTAATAGGAAGCATCCTGTTTTACTGGTAGAACTGTGCAAAGTAAATGCAGACCAGTGAACCATCTGACCTTTATTTATTTCATTGCGTAGTAGAGGATGTGATTTCCTGTTGTGGCAGACGGCTGACTGAAAGATGTCTGTCATGGTTTCTTCAAAATAGGTTCTAGACATTGTTAGTCCAGTAAGTTATATGTAAAGGGGTTTTCCTTTTCATGAATTTAGTCTTCTGGCATTCACATAATTAAAAGAATTGTTAATACAAAATAACAGCACCAATGATAGGAATGATCAGTAAATGTTCATATTCTTCTCAAACAGTATCATCATAATACATGGAGTCTTTTGCCTATGTATTTTTCTACTGCATAGTTTAAACAACATATTTAGTTATATTTTATCAGGAGCAACAATGGAAGTCAAACTCTATATTATCGTTTTTAAAGATTTAATCTAGAGTCTGTGTTGGAAATACATGTACATTTACTGACAAACAGGGTATTAAATGACTAGACAGCTACCTTCAAAAGAAAAAAAAAAAAAAACACAAAGCAAATTGCACTTACTACTAAACTGATACAATTATATAACATAATATTGTGAAATTCAGCTTTTTTCCATTTTAATATAAAAACTTCTTTCCTAGGATCAGCTGAATCGTATATTCTTTTTTTTTCTCTGAAAAGTAATGACTCCATCATTACAACATGGTAATGAGGCAAAACAAATTTATATTATATTTTAAATGCATGCATAACAATTAACCACATTCATTTATAATCTATTTTCCTAAAATGCTGAGCACTTTTCTGAAATGTCAAATTCCTTCAGTTCACACAGTTGGTGGAGTTACACATAGAATCATAGAATTGTCAGGGTTGGAAGGGACCTTGAAGATCATCCTGTTCCAACCCCCCTGCCATGGTCAGGGACACCTCCCACCAGATCAGGTTGCCCAGAGCTCCATCCAGCCTGGGCTTAGAAACTTCCAGGGATGGCGCTTCCACCACCTCTCTGGGCCACCTGTTCCAGTGTCTCACCACCCTCATGGGGAAGAACTTCTTCCTAACATCCAATCTAAATCTCCTCTCCTCTAGTTTGGATCCATTCCCCGTGGTATGGCTGAGTTTCATCCTCAGTCACAGAAGGTTCAGGGGGAATAATAAAGTGGTTTTACTTCCAGTAGGAACCATCTACCTTTAATCCTTTGTGTACTGGCAGACCTCAGCTTGGCCAAGTCACAGCCAGTGGAGTTTATGCTTGCAGCCAGTCATCACCTAGCCATCACCAGCTCTCTTCTCTTTCACTCTTCCATTCCTGAGCTAGAGGCACCAGCCAGAGAGCTGACTATTTCTTTGGATAGAATTGCAGTTACACGAGGTGGGGGGCAAATGAAATCACACAGAAGAGCTGGGTGGGGGGAGAAGGAGAGAAGACCAAAGGAAACCATGCAGTTTTTAAGAGATGCTGAACTAGCATTGAAGTTGGGCCAAGAAAAAAATGCATCCAGAATTCTGTTTGTGCCGATCCTTTCACAGGAGCTCACCCTTCTCTGTCTCCTGAACAACTACTAGAGCTGAGCATTGAACTGGTTAAACACCATCGGTGAGTTGTTAGAGAACTCTCAGTGGTTGCTTCCCACCTCTAACATTAATCTGCAGACTACAGAAATGTATTGCACACCCTCCAACTCGGTGCAGAGCTCGTACTGTGCCTTGGCTGAGCTGCTGTGGTGCTGGGCTCACATGCTGAGCGCACAACCAGCAGGGGCACGAGCTCACCAGAGAATGGCAGGAGAGAGCTGTTAGAAAGATGAGGTTTTGCTTAGGGAAAATACTTTTTGTCATTTGAACCAGAGCCAGTGAGGCTCTTTATACTCCCTGCTATAACTGAAGAGAAAGAGTAGAATGATAGGACAAAGAAAAACTTAGCCCAGTACCTAAAAATAAATTAGCTTTCCCTACCCAAGTAGAATGCTTTTTTCAGCATGATTCCAACACAAAGGTCAGGTATACTTGAGGAAGAAGATTTGATAATTCAGGTAAGGAACTGTGTATAAAGCAAATGAATCACAAAATCAAGCACCAGAGCAAGGCTGAAAATATTAACTGCAGTAGAAACCAAGGTAGCAGTCTGAATGAATGCCATCACAGTATCAGTCAGATAGGCTCTTTCGTGTTTAATAGGAAGGCTTTAATTGAAACCGTCCATGTATTTTGAAGCTTTGATGCACTTTAAGAGGAAGAAGTTAATGCACTGTACAGAAGAGATTAAAATCTTACAAACTGTCGGAATTCCAGGGCTGGTTGATGAATAAAATCCAGCAGATCCATTTCAGCTATGAGAAATGAGAATTTCTAGAAATGAAGCTGATAGGTTTGTTTTTATATGAATCAAGAATCTGCACTGGGGTTTTCACTTCCACAAAAGAATCAGTTCTCCATTAGAAATTACAATTTCATTTTAATTAAGCTGGTGCATAACCTGAGAGAAAAAAAAAAGTAAAAAAGAGGGGCGGGGGGGGGAAA
>VWZK01018995.1:160514-178134 GCA_013396935.1 Baryphthengus martii
AGGGAGGGAAGAAAAAAAAAACAACCAGAAAAAAAAAAATAAGATCTAGGAAAAATTAATAAACATTTGAAAAAAGGAATATTGAATTGTTATTGGAGAGATTCATTTATTTATCGTGGATATTTTGGGAGTAGTGCAAAATGTAAGTCTCCATCATTGATTCCACTACAGATTCTAAGTGAAAAGAATTTTATATTATAAAGGTGGCACATGAATTAAAAATTGACTTTAAATATACCACTCCAAATCAGACTTTGTAAGGAGCAGACAACAGTTTTCAGCAGAATCATCACTTTTTATTGCTACATTTTACTCATTTATATTAAATTTGACAACTATCTTCAATTCAAAGAAAGCGACAGGAGACGTTAACTGTGCCATCTTCGAAAGATATGCTTGAAGTCAAGACATTTTTCTTCTAGTTTACTCGCTCTTTAGTAATCAAAAGGAATTAAGACTCCTCAGTAACAAATGAAAACGTTTTTTCATTGTACATTTTACCTCCTCAAGGACCATTGTTTTTTAAAAGTGCTAAGACAGCAATTGATTTCCTCTCCCCAAAAAATTTTAACAAACCACCTGTTATCATCACTACTTTATGCAGCCAGAATATACTGCCAGCAGGGTAACTATATACTTAAAAATTATTAACATTTTGAAAGCAGTTCAACACAATCAATAAGACAACATCTGTCTGAATTGACTGACTATATCCAAAGTACCTCGTGGTATCACGCCATGATTTCTAAAATCACCTTTTGACTTGAAATAACAAGGGTTGGTATTTTTATTTTTTTTTTCCTGGCTTCTGAGCTTGTAGAACATCCTTCCAAATTGTTTGCAAGTTGGTGTGGGAGAATATAATTTTTAATCTGATTTTTGCAAGCTGGTGTGGAAGAATATGATTTTTAATCTGATTTTTGCAAGCTGGTGTGGGAGAATATTATTTTTAATCTGATTTTTGCAAGATGGTGTGGGAGAATATGATTTTTAATCTGATTTTTGAAATTTGGTGTGGGAGAATATAATTTTTAATCTGATTAGGAAAATGGGGGTAAATCATATTGGGAGAAAGGGCAGGAGTGTGCATACACGCACACACATGTCAATGCAGGCACACTCCTCTCCAAATAACTTCTTTTCATCCTTGACACCTCCTACCCTGTGCATGAGTTAGTCTTTAACTGCTCCATCAGCTTCTTTGACCCTATACGTGCAGGTAAATGCTATATTAGGACAGAGGAATTCCTGACAATTAGTTTACAAATCTGAGCCCAACAAAAACGTGACTTCCCCTCAACTCCCTTTGCTACATTTTTTCAGTATTCTCTACAATATTCTCCCACAGGGTCCTATCTGAGAAGTTGAGCAGTAGTTTGCTGACAGCCCACAATCCTGTTCTGATCCATTGATTTTGTTAGCACTTGGTAATCAGCGGGGCTTCCACCCTTTTCTGTTCAGGGATCTTTTCTCTGGGCAGTTGCAAAACACGAGATGTCTCAGCGCTCAGCATGTGCTGCTCTGCCTGGACGAGCTGCAGTGAGATGAGCGGTTTCTCCTCTGGTGGCTGTTATAAGCAAGATAAACCTGCGGATTGCTGCAGTGCAGCAAATGCCCCTCAAAGGACTGACAATTAACAAAACTAGTCTTGGTGTAAAGACTTGCCTAGCTTCACTTCCGAGCTGTGCATTCAGGGGAAAGAAGAAAGAATGAGTTGCAGTACATCCTGCAGTGCACCCTGCTCCGGAGATTCCACAGTTGCTCTCGCGTTTTTAGGTGTTCCTTCCGAAGTAGCACTTGGAATTCTTGTTTTCACTCCAGTCCTCTGCCTGGAGAAGAGAACCCAACTTCTAGATCTTAAAGGAATTAGATGCTAGGATTGCAATTTCACTTTGGTAACACCAAAGTATTGGGGTTAATGATGTGCATGCATCTTAAAAAATATCTGATTGAGGTTTGGTTGTTGGTGTAGTATGTAGTTAGAGCCTACATTCTAGCACTTCCTTCCTGCTGTTTTGCCTTAATAATTTGGCAGTAACTGGTCAGAGACAGAACTATTTCTAGATGAGCATCTGCTTTAACCCAAACCTAGCCTCCCTTTCTTAACCTGCTGAGGGCTGCTACTTGTGTCTTAAAAGGCCTATTTTGCACCTCAAGGCAGCTTCCACTGTCAGCAGTTGATCTAAACTTTTTAGTTATCAGTTTCTTTTCCACTGTATCCGTATTCAAAAAAACCCTGCTGTTCTACTCCTAAGTAAAGGCCATGAACACACAACCTAATCTGGAGGTGCACCCCGAGTAGATGGCTCAGCTGTAGCAGCATTAGGCTTTGCCTGGAGGAAGAGAGATCAAGAAGTCAGAACACATCTTAATCCTGTATAGGCAGGAGAGGTGGAATGGGGCTTTTTTTCATTTGTCCTTTCCTCCACCTCATGACTGATCTCCTTCGCTTGTCCTTCTCCAACCATTTGTCTTTTCTTTAAAGTTTGTGTTGTTCCTCCACAGAAAAGCTTGATGCCGTTGGGAGCTGCCGGCTGCTTTGCACATAGATGTTCCATCTTTCATGAGGATCTTCTGTACTCTGTTTTCCACAGGACCTAGATAAGCACTGAAGACCAGCTTTCATTTGTGTGTACTTTGCTGAGAGCACTGAATACACTGGTAGGATGGCATGGAATCCAGAGAGGTCTCTTTGGAACCACCAAGAAATCACAGCTCCTCTTTCCCTTGCAAAGCAGTTAATCTTTCTGATGCCCCTGCAGTGTATTTTACCGTAGCTCTTTCAAGCCCAGTGCACAGAATTAAGACAGCACCAGCTGTGGGAATTTCTACATGTGAAATCAGTTCAGCTTCACACCCTGGTGACTGGGGCAGCGTTATAACCTGCTCTACTCAGCTGGTCTCAGGGGTACTAGTGGTGCTTCAGTAGAAAAGGAGCTGACAGCCCTATCTAACCTTACAAGAAGTACTTAAGATCACCTGCAAATTCAAATTCAAGCCAGGATGATGCTGACAATGCCTCTGCAGAAAGGGTAGGTTTTGTGCACTGCACTCACGTATGTTCATATGAACAGCAGCAGGGGCCTGCCTAATAGCTGTGTTTCTCCCCTGGTCAGCACCCATACCACCTCACAGTCCTGCTGTTTGGCCTTTGATTTCAGATATATGCACTAAGATCCCAGCCACAGTCATGACTCGCTGCTGGAAAAACATTATCTCCCCACTGAGTGAGAGGAGGGGTGGGTGGCAGCTTCCAAAAATGGTTCATTGTGTTTACCTTTGCTCTAAAGTTATGTATTTTAACTTTGCAGGCTCCAGGGTCTCAGCTGAGGCAAGCTACATCTCTGAGGTTACATCTAGGCTAGAAAAGTGTCCAGGTCAGGAGACAGGCATTAGGACAAATGACATGACTGTTTGATTGCTGAACTATTCCCTGACACAGTCCTGGTCAGTGCCACCCATAACACTTCCAGCCACTGTCTTGGGGTATGTTCTGGGGGGACAGCACTGGGGAGGCATTGACTACTGCCGTGAGTAGTCGAGGGAGCCACCTTCTTTCAAACCAGAGTGGTTTGGTTATACTCACAGCACCAATGACTAACTGGAGTCCTCACCCAACCGAAAGCCCACAGGGGGACTGGAGGACATGCGTGTCTGATTCTCATGTGACAGACAGCACTGCAGCTTTATGGAGTTTTGCCAAGCTTAATACACAACCCTCCTGCAAACACCCATTCACATAATCCATATGTCCCAACTGAATTAATTCAGGGAACGCTCCTAAAGCCATCATTGCCCTAGACAAATGCTCTCACGCTGTATGTAGATATATTATGCCCTCCCATTATCCTCACCTCATTCAACAGTGATGAACGCCTTGTTTGGGGCATGGAGTAGCTGTTGACACAGTTGGGAAGTTTCAAGTCTGTGAGAAATAAGTACCCTGGGATGGTCATCCTGTACGATTGGTAACTGGCATCACAACATCTTACATCAGCAAACAGGGCAACACACAAGACATTTGTCCATCTCCTTTAGTCCAGCACCTAGTGAAGCCAGCATCATGTTTATGTGTGTACAGTCTGTCCATTAGGAGTACTGAACAGCTTCCAATTCCAGAGTCGGCAGCATCTTCTCAATGACTCTTTTCAAAGAGGTGTGCCGAGATTTGCCTGAGACATCAAAAGTGCCTTCCCAGAATCATCCCAACTGCACTTCTAGCCATCCCATCAGAAGCCTTCCTGATACCTTGAAATGTGAGACTGCATCCTTTGATCATATACCATGTTTAGGGTAGGATGAGGGGTGTGTTGGAACTCTTAAGTTTGCTAAGTTCTCATTGTGATGTTGCCCAAAACCAAGGCCCAAAGCTGTATTAGATTTCCTTTTTTCAGCTGAGGTTTTCATCAAAACTCAGCAGCAATTCCAACTTGTTGCTCCCATTATTTTCAAGTCCATGTTTCCTTCCAAGAAGGTATACCCCAGTGGGCTCTGAACCTTCACAAGTCCCTAGGGCTTCAGAAGTCCCTAGAGTACACCGGCAAAGAGGTTGCTTCAGAAACATTCACTATAGCACACGTTCGTTAACGTGTCTTTCATTGGCATTAGTTCTGCTTACAGAGTAAGAAGCTGGCTGACTCTCCACAGAGTTTTCCCACACAACTACTTTGTGAAGTTTCTCTATCATTATGGCAAAGGTGTTCTTAAGCTGCAGACTTAACTCAGCCATTTATTGTTCTTAATGTCAAACATCCAGGATTCACGGGTAGCCTGTAGCAGGAAGGCGTGGCGGTATTGACAGCACTCGCTTAAAAGTCAAGGTCTTTCAAACATATCCTGAGACCGTTTGCCTCCATTGTTGGGATACCCGAAGCCAAAATCATGGTGCAGAAGTGAATTGACTAACAGGTTGTAAGATTGCACTAAAATTTACTATGACAGAGCTGATTTGAGTAATTCAAACATACATCACTGCAAAAGCCTGAGCACTGGAGGGCTTACTTACAAGTATTTTGATCCCTGAGGCTGCAGAATACCCATTTTGACTCCCGTTTGCATCCAGCTAAACCTTACAGAAACTCAAGAGAGCAGATCTAAGACTGCTGTTTGTGCAAGCTGATGCCATACATTAATCCACATGAATTCAAAATGGACATACAGTTACTCAGAAGTAAAAAAAAAAAAAAAAAAATGCTTTTTAATAGCCAAATTTAATTGAGATTCATAGATTGAATGTGTATGCAGTATCTCTCTCCCTGCTTTCCTATGGTTTGGTATGTCTGAGAATGGTAGAATAATTTAAATTGGAAGTGATCTCAGCAGGTCATCTAATCCAACTGCCTGCTCAAAGCGCAGCTAAGATGACTTCAAAGCCAGGTCTTCTTAAATTGCAGGCAGAGAAACTGCGAGTGCAGCGGTGTGCTCAGATGTCTATGGCTCCATTTTAAGAAGGCAAGAAGCTGCTATCTGTGCATTTGCCACAATACTTTTCTGTTAGGGCAGGAAAGTATCTAGTTGATGGACAGAGGTAACTGTCACCAAAGTCAGAACAGATTTGTGGCCTGGGCTTTCAAAATGTGTCTCCTGAAGAAAGGCCTCTGTTTTTACAAAGAAAAGGCTGGGGGAAAGAAACAAGATAAGTGGCATCTGACTCATTCACCTCCTAAAGTTGACATTAGTTTCTGGGGGGGGAAAAAAAAAGAACAAACAAGAGTCAACCCTCCCAGCCTAGCTATTGATGATGTATCAGAGGACACTGCAAGCCTTAGGCACATTCTAGCAAAGTACTGTTCTCAATGGAGTGCCACATAATGACCGGTAATAATCTACTCATTCTTTCAAAGTCACCGGATCATAGTCTTTCTGACAAAAACCCAGCTGTCACCAGGAGAAAAGGTTAGGAGTACTCATGAATAGCCTAAAGGAGGGATAAAAATAGCCATTTACAGCTGTATCCTCTTTTACTAATACGCTCAGTAGGACATAAGGTGACAAGAGAGAAGGGTGAAATGAGTCCAAAGGTTTGGGGAGAAGGAATGAAAAAAAACACTGAAGTTGTGGTGAACTATAGTTCAGAATGAGAAGTTAGAAGAAAATTGCAAATTATCAGCTTTGTGTAGGATCTATAAAAGATAACTTCCTGATACAACTGGTGAAGGAGCCAACTAGAGAAGGTGCCCTCCTGGACCTGCTGCTTGTTAACAGAGAACAACTGGTAGGAGATGTAACAGTCAGAGGCTTTCTTGAGCTTAGGGGTCATGAAATAATAGAGTTTTCAACTGTTGATCTCTTTAATTTCAGTTTTGACTAGTGACCCCTCGATTTCAGGAATAGAAAATACTTTCGATGATAGCAGTGGCAAGAAGCTTGAACATCCTCTCAGATTTTACAGAAGTATTTACTTCTTAGTGTGAACTTCCTCTTACATTTCCTGTTTTGTGCTTGTGATGGTCCCCATGCAGTTTAACAGCAGTTAACATTCACTATCAGAAGTATAAAAAGAAGTTAATAGATTTGATACACCCTAGCTTTTAGGTGCAGTTCTTCATGAATTGTCATAGGAAAGAATGACCGTGGTACAGCAGTATTCACCATTTCATTATCTTTAAAAACTAGTCGTGTTTCAGAGACCAGAAATGAATCCTGAACTTCCAAGATCTAATACTCTTATCTGCTCTTGCCAGAAGGATGTAACATGCCACAGAAGTAAGATGGTCCCCAGAAAGGACAACTACTTTGTTCTAAGTACCAAAAAGCGATGGGAAGTTAGCAGTACAAATCTACTAAGGGTGTTGTCTTCAGGTACGGATATCATCTTACCAAAAAGATACTGACAAACTAAAGGGCATTCCATGAAAAGCAGCAAATCATTAGATCTACATTACTGAACGGAGATGCTAGAGGTTGGCAATCCACAGTGGAATCACCACTGAAACGGTGAGACACATTTGCCCATTAGCAGTCATGTGATAGAGGTATTTTCTGCTGCAGATATATCCTTTTAAGAAGGACATGGACCTGATGGAGTGGGTCCAGAGGATGTCACAAGGATGATCTGAGGGCTGGAGAACCTTTTGTATGGGGACAGACTGAGGGAGTTGGAGCTGTTCAGCCTGGAGAAGAGGACGCTCTGGAGAGACCTTCTAGCGGCCTCCAGGACCTGAAGGGGCTACAGAAAAGCCAAGGAGGGGCTGTTTGCAAGGGCTTGTAGTGATAGGACAAAGGGCAATGGTTTTAAACTAGAGAAGGGTAGATTTAAATTAAACACTAGGAAGAAGTTCTTTCCTCTGAGGCTGATGAGACACTGGAACAGGTTGCCCAGGGAGGTGGTGAAGGTCCCATCCCTGGAGATATCCAAGGTGAGGCTCAACAAGGCCCTGAGCAACCTGCTCTAGTTGAGGATGTCCCTGCTCCCTGCAGGAGTGTTGGACTAGGTGACCTTTGGAGGTCCCTTCCAGCCCAGGGCGTTCTATGTTTCTATGATTATTGAGACATTTGGGTATTTTCTGCTTGCATCAGGTGTCTTTTCCTTCATTGTCAATAAGCTAAGACACCAGTCCTATACTCAGGTCCAATTCAGCAAATTTAGGTTCCTCACTATTGTGCAGAGAAACTGCATGATCACAGAATCACAGAATGTCTTTGCTTGGAAGAGACCTTCAAGATCATCTAGTCCAACCTTTGACCCAGCACTGCAGGTCACCACTAAACTATGATGTACTAGCATGAGATTGTTTTTAATTTTGGGGCTCTTCTATTTCACATCTTACTTCTTGTACAGTCACTTAAATTTGAACCTAACCTATACGGAAACCAGTGGAGCTAACGAGTCTGAAAGAGGCTGGTGACTTGTATGCTGCCCCCCAAGAAAGCAGCACACAGTTAATCTTGCTGGAGGAATGAAGAGCTATTTGTGAAGTTGGAGAACACTTGGGTGTCCAGCTTCTGGCATCTGTTCTAGAAGCAAAAGACCTGCTTACAGCAAAGACCACTGCTTATATCGATTTGACTTCGCTAGGTGGGTAGCCAGCACCCAGACATCGGTGCTTAGGGTTCTGCTCATAGCCCAGCTGAACGTGCCACAAGGCAACTTCACTAGCCTGTTGATCACCAAAGGAGATCTGCCAACTGCTCACAAATATCAGCAAAAACAAGCAACGGAGGATCAGACTAGAATCTCACATCTCTTGGCTCCTAATTTAAAAGACACACAAAAAAGCCTTTTCAGAAATATATCTCAGAAATATTTTACCAGACATAAGCAAGCAAATAACCATGTACCAGAAAAGCTGTACGATGCTTGCCAGGTCTGTGACTGCGCCGTGCTGTTGCAGTGCTGAATTTTTTAAATGAAACCAGAAATGAGTCATAACTTCAGGAGAAATTTGAGGTTTTATTAGACAAAATTGGAGGTGTGAGTCAACTGTTATCATTACATACCAGGAAATTCTGAAAAGTTCTTCAACAATATTCCCACGACATTAAATACGAGCAAAAAAAAAATCTATTAATTGACAGAGAATGGATACCAGCAGTCATATATGAGGACCTCTCATCAAAAAGGCTTTTTTCTCCCTAACTTGAACTTATTTATTTGACTATGAGATGTAAGACCTACCTATTTTCACAGACACTTGGGGAGAGCATTACCTGAGGAACTTGCCAACTGAGGTTGTCCTTGGCAGGGAAAACAGATATGAAGGACAGGATAGGAATGGTTTATCTTTTTAGATCTTGAGAGTCAGAATCTTAAATCTGCTTAAAAAAAGCTACCAAAAAAACCCCTTAAACTGTGTATCAACAGAAGGTTATTCCTGATTGCAAGTTCTCATTTTTACTCACTTTATCTTAGCCACTGGCACTCTTTCATCATTGTTAATATTTCATTCTGTTTGGAAGCGGGATACTTAAGTTTCTGGAAGATGTACTGTTGCAAGCGTAGCAGTATTTGAGACAGTGTTCCTGTCAAAACTGAAGTTACATCAGGAAGTAAGAAAAAAAAGGTTCAATCATTTGTTAACCATCAAAGATAAAAAACAATTCACATATTTTTTTAGAAAGATAGAGCATCAGGTAATAGCAATACAGCACCAGACATTCGAAAGAATGCATCTGATAATGTAGTCATTAGTCTTTTGCACCAGATATAACATCGACAAGAATATTTCCATATCCAAAGACACAGGAACTAAGTGTTTGCCTAGTCTGGTTTTGTATACAGTTATTAGGACCTCAGTAATCAGTGGTCAACAACCTCACTTAGAAAACAAAAACCCAAATTGGAAAAATGTCTGAAGATGGAATGAAAGCAAGAAAAGGAACAGTTACTCTCTACCAACAAAACACTCCAGACTCAGTAATAAGAACATTGGTTTCTTGTGTAAGGATATTGCAGTTGTTACTGTTTAAAAAAAAACCCAAAACAAACAAATAGAAAAAAACAACCCAACACATCTACTTGAAAAGTTTGTTTACTAAGGTCATGATTTAAAAATACATCCTTCCAAGTGGTTGATGGTGTGGATGAAATAATTTTTCAGTATACAAACCAGTTTTGTGTATCCCTAGCCTTTCTCAAAAGAATCTGAGAGCTTCCACCATCGCCATAGTGTCTCACTACTTTTTCATCCTTACAGGGTTCAAGCTGTGTGCTTTGGAGAGCTGTATTTTAGCACCAGAATTCTTGACATGTTATTAAATACTCAAGAGACACAGTTTCTTCAGCAATATCTTATCTAGTCTAATAAGGCCTCTTGGATACAAGTCAACCTTTGGCACTACAGTTAAGGGATATGGCTGATGGAAAATTATCACTGCAGAGAAACAGAATGAAGTAAGTTCTTATTATTTGCAACCAGCAAATACTGTTCAGGAGAATTCTCATGCTAACTCAGAAATTAAACCAGCATGAATTATTATTTCTGTATAGGTCTGGTGGCAAAAGTCCTCCCTGTTAATAATGCTATTTGGAAATGGAGAAATAACCAAGGACTCAGAAGATCTCAAAATTATTTAATTTTGGAGAAAAGTTAGAAACTTAACTTGCTTAAGAACTGGTAAGGAACAAAATTCTACAATTGATTTCCACTTTCTCTCTTTTCACTGAATAATTTGTCATTTTATTCAAATAGCTCTTTAGTCTGTTTTTCTCTTTTTTTTTTAACTTTTATTTGAGAGTAGGTACAACTCCATTACGTGACTTAAAGAAAAATCTACCCTTTTAGAACACACTACAGAAAACATCCATATCATTTTCTTGGAATCCTCAACTTCCAGCACCTTCAGAGTGACATCTAGCTATCATTTGCAAATGAATAAATGAAAACTTACAGAAAACACTGCTAAAAGAGACTATAGAAATGGGATTTCGAAGCAACCAGACAGAATCTGAACAGTGATAGAAAGTCTGATGTTACCACTTCAGCCAATACAGAGTCACAAGCATCAAAGAATGAGAGTGGGTGGGGAATATGTCCCAAGTCCAGAAAAACTGCAGTGACACAAGCAATTCCTACAGCATGCTAGAGAAGAAACTCTCTCTTCACTCCTTCCTTGTTTGCAGAGGTAATAAATCAGTGTCAGGAGCTAATCATTAGAGAAGGTTTCTTATACTTTTTTTTTTAACTGTGAACTTACAATTTACTGAACAAAATATTATTCTAACGACAGAGAGCAAGTTTGTTGAAAAATGGGTGACTGATATTTAATTCAACCTGAAATCTAGATTAGCTTTTGGGTTTTAGGATTTTATCACCACAATAGCTACCTCCTGTTCCAAGAAATTTATTTTGAGTAATGAGACCTAATTCCATGAAAGAAGCCAAGTTTGTTAAGCCCACAGGGTGCCTACCTGCTAACAGATACACTGCAATAGAAAAGCCTTGTCATCTGTTCATTGCTAGAGAGATATTAACTTTTGGTGACTTACACAGTTGAGTCTAAACTCAGTCTGAACTCAAAGCTGGTTTCAGTGTAGGAAGAAACTGACCTTTCTGGAAAAACAGAATGATATAAATTATTACTTGCCCTGTCAGCTTGGTATGAGGAGTAGTGTTCAAGCAGGTAAAAGCTGTTTTTTTTCCATAGAAAAAGTGTCCTTTCTTAATTAATTAGTTAATTAAGGCAAGTTGCTTTAATGTATCTATCCTTCACTGTAGTCACAGGTAAGATGCTCTAGCAATTCCAGGGCTGCTATAGCAATATAAGGCCTTCAAATAGATAATGATGTACAATCTAAAGTCATTTCCAGCCTCTTTCCTTCTGGCAAGCCCTTCCTAAACTACCCAGTCTTCTTAGGCACTTCTGAGTTTAGCAACATGTCTTGAACTATAGATTTCTTCCCTGCTATCAGCATAAATTAGACCTCTCCTCAATCTTAGAATTACTCTTTTTGAATACATTCATAACCGATTTCAAATGAAGCTGGATATCCTATTGTGGTGGGTTGAGCTTGGCTGAGTGCCAGGTACCCACCAAGTCACTTGATCACTCCCCCTACTTCCCTCAGCACGACAAGGGGGAAGAGAATGAGATGGGAAGAGCTCGTGGGGTACGATAAAGGCAGTTTAATAGGAAAAGGCAAAAATTAAGGCCGTGTGCAAAGCAAAGAAAAACAAGATTTTATTCTCTACTTCCCATCAGCAGGCGATGTCTGGCCTTTCCCGGAAAGCAGGGCTCCGGTGCGCGTAGCCATTGCTCGGAGGACAAGCGTCTTCTCCAACGGATGCCCCCACCCTCCTCCTCCTTTCTCTCCCTTTTATACTTGAGCTGATGTCACACGGTGGAGAATATCTCTTGGGTCAGGTTGAGTCAGCTGTCCTGACTGTGTCCCCTCCCAAGATCTTGCCCACCCCATCCCACTGGGTGTGTGGTGGGAAGATGTTGGAAAGAGCCTTGGTGCTGTGCGAGCGCTGCTCAGCAGCAGCCACAACACGGGCATCTGATCCGCCTCCCACTACAAAGCCCAGCACCATGAGAGCTGCTCTGGGGACCAGGAACTCCAGCTCAGCCAAACCAAATACATTTACGTGTAGGAAACGAGCTTGGCAGCTGGTGAATGAACTGGAATGAAACACAAAGTGTGAGGGGTTTGAGAGCAGCAGTGCAAAGCTGTCCATGAGATCTGTTTAACTCCTAAGGACTTACTGTAATGTATTCACAAACCTAGAGCTATATAATGAGGATGTTGGCTGGAGGTGTCCAGCAGCGGCGTGCTGCGACAGTGTGGTGCTGGACTGACCTGTTCATCACTTCCAGGCAGGGATCTGGGCTGTTTCACAGACAGTGAATTAATAGCGAAAAGCATTTCCTATGAGTCGTGGTTTCACCCGGCAGGCAGCTAAACACACAGCTGCTGGCTCACTCCCCTGTCCAGTAGGATGGGGGAGAGAATTAGGGGAAAAAAAGCAAGATTTGTGAGTTGAGATAAAGACAGCTTAAGAGGACAGAAACAGAAAGGAAAATAATACTATTTTCTATAATTATAGAATAATTAGAATATATGAAAGAAGTGATGCACAGTGCAACTGCCTGCCCCCCACCGACCAAGGGCCTGCCAGTTCCCAAGCAGCAGCCTAGTCTCTATACCCAGCATGACATCACATGGTGTGGAACATCCCTTTGGCCAGTTTGGGTCAGCTGCCCTGTCTGTGTCTCCTCCCAGCTTCTTGTGCCCCTCAGCTCACTTGCTGGTGGGGTAGGGTGAGAAGCTGAAAAGTCCTTGACTTACTGCTCAGCAGCAATGAAAACTTCAGTGTGTCACCAACGTGTGAACCCAGGGCGGGGCTGGACTAAACAACCTGCAGAGATCCCTTCCAACCCCCACCATTCTGTCATCTTGTGGTTATTCTCATCCTAAATCTGAAACACAGCACGATACTGGCTCCTAGGGGGAAAATCAACTCTACCCCAGCTGAAACCAGGACAATATGCCTTAAGTTTTAATTTGCCTTCTGTTAATGGAGATGATTAAGTGGGCTTTGAATAACTAAGGTCTCACTGCATTTAGTTTTGGAAGCACCAATGAGGCAAATCACACAACATTGTAATGGTTATAAAATTAGTCATTCTGAGTATTTTATAAAACAGTGACTTCTTTGTTTTCTTTTGCTTGTCTCAGATTTAGCAAGGTACAGACCTTTGCTACACTTTCTAGTTTGTGTGTTTATAGAACTTGCACACTAATAAGCACTTCAATCCTTTCTGTCCTGCTTTGAAAACTCAAGGAGTACAGATTGGGGGGGGTGGGTGTTTGTTATTCTGGGTGGTTTTAGGGTTTTTTTGAAAATGGCCTTTTCTGTTGCTTTGGTAAATGTTACACATTCAGGATTTTTCCTCTTGCTGAGTTCTTTGGTGAACGTGATTTGCAAATATGATGCACTGAATAGTTCTTTAAAAAAGTATGTAAAATTTAGCTAATTACCATGCAGAGAAAACTCTAGAAACTGCAAATGAAGTTTTGCAACACCTTTATTTCCTCTTGCTCTAGCACTAACTAAGCCTATTTTCTTGCTGAGAGGAAGTTTCATTATTGTCCTTATTACACTGATACAGTATCTCTTACACCCAACAACTAATAAAGCAGTTAGTGGTCACCATTAAAACACTTTCTATCACACTGCCATAGATTTTTACTTCAAAAACTTAAGAAATTTGTATTTATTAGTGTTCATTTTCTTAAGTAAATCAGCTCATAACAGAAGAACATTCATATTCTCGATCTTAGTCAAAGACTAACTTATTGAACAATTTGGTTGGTAAAATTTTCTGCCTCACCACTTGTCTCTTTTCAAAACTGGTTATATTTTAATGCTCTACGTAGGTTCTTAGTATGGGGGGGGGTTGCATTACAGAATTCTCTTTCAACCTTTGGTTGCAAATATTTTGCTTTCCATCTTCAGAAAGAAAGAATAAGAAACATCCAAAAATGGACAATAATTCTTGCAAAAAGTAAAACTAGCACTAAAGAAAGTTTAATTATTTTGTCTCTTCTCCCTTTGGGTGCTACCATGCGTGTATAAATGTCGTATTCTAGTATAGAAGCAACAAATTAGCCTGTGTTTAAATTGCAGATATTCCCTGTATAATAACCACCATTACTCAACTTAAAAAGCAATGATTTTAAAAATAAGTTCAATCATTTTGATGATCTAAATAGATATCATAAAGACAGATAATTTGATTTTTTATGTTTTGTTGCTTTGTGCTCTATCTTGCATTTAAAAAGGTGAAGTTTGTTGCCTCTTCCTGTAATTGGGACGGTGGAAATTCATTATCTTATCACATAAACGAAGGTAGGCAAAATGTTTTTCTTCCCTATTCTTCCAAATATATTTCTACTGACTACAGTATTCCCACTCTCTTTCCATTCCAAGCACTGTGAAAACAAAGTTGGATTAAAGTAAGAAGTGGTTTTAAGGATTCAATCACATTAAATGCTGAAGAACAATATTTTGTTTATCCAGTTAACATGTCACAAATATCAAATGGTGAGGAATTGAACTTAGCAAATTTGTATAGTGAAATTGTTCTTTCCTGTTATTTTGGCAGAGAAAGGCCAAGCAATTACTGTCATTTTGAAAAATGTGAAATTGCAAAAGAGTTATTTTCTTCCTAAATAAAATACGATTTTATAGAAAGGCATATCTTGGAAACTGTTTGCTGACTGCGTAATTGTCTGACTTACCCTCATTTGCCCAACTAGGATATTTAAGGCTGAACGCAAGTAGGTGCAATCATAAATAAGATCTCCTCGTGTTCTTTGGACTGGCATTCAATTGTTTGAAGACATGGGGAGAAAATCCTTTGTACAGGCTATCGTTTGTATTTTGCATGTTTAACTGCTCCATCTTATAAGGAAAAAAGGACAGATTTTATGCATTATCAAACAGATTGTATAACATGAACTACTGTGCAACTCAACTGGTAAATCTAAGCACCTGTCACATAACCCTCCTAGAGTCCTGCTCTCACTACCAACCCCCTGCCGGCACTAGGCGTAGTTAGGAAGCTCGTATAAAGAACAGAAACACCGAAGCACTGGGAGAAGCGACTGCAGAAGTAATACCAAGAGAAAGATGGCAGAAGAACAAAGGGATGAATCTTAAAAGTAACAAGGGGGAACTAAAAGCAGAAAGCACAGGCACTGATCAGTGACCTTCCAACAAAAATGAGATCCAATCGTCTACCAGAGACCTTTTAACAGCGGGAGTCTGTATCATAACCAGAAATTCTTAGATCCTCATCTTAATTAAGACCAGAAGCTGCAGTTCTAAGAATCTGGAAACATGGGATAGAAGCATGGCAAGGAAAGGGGTGATTCTGGCCATACAGAATCCACTTCAGTAGCTTTGCAGTTGCTGCTTCTGCCCTAAGTTTACTTTGGCTTTTGCATCTATCGTGGTAGACAAGGTTATAGACACGTACTCAGAGACTGGAACGGGGGGTGACATGTTTCTTCAGTAGTGTTCTTTACCTTGTGCTGTGTGTTGTGAAAAATGGGTGAAGCCTGGCAAAAATATTTAATTTGTGGTGGCACTGTTCACCACTTGAGAGTGCTCTAATGGTTGTCTTAGTTGGCGAGCTGTTACCGGCAAGCTTCTGACTTGTTTTATTCTTTCTATGGCTGGCAGCTAAACGTTGTTCCAGACGCTAATTCAGAATGCTCCCTGCAGAATTGAAGTGGGAGCCCTGAAAGAAATCCAGGTAACTGCTGAAAGAGTGGTGACCTCGTCCCAAGAGGGAAGAAGAGAGCATTTCCTCCTTCCCTGCCACCCACACAAAAGCTAAAAAGCTGTAGATAAAAATAACAGCCTCAGTCATGGTCATTTTCTTCACAGGGTTGGGTCCTAGTTACCACAGTTTGAAAGATTAAGTAGAACCTCAGACAGCTATTTGGACCGAACTCCTTCTACAACCTGGTCACCCGCCTAGTGGATGAGGGAAAGGCTGTAGATGTTGTCTATCCGGACTTTGGTAAAGCCTTTGACACCACTACCCACAGCATTCTCCCAGAGAAATTGGCTGCTCATGACCTGGGTGGGCATATGCTCTGCTGGGTAAAACACTGGCTGGCTGGCTGGCCCCAGAGAGTGGTGGGGAATGGAGTTAAATCCAGTTGGCAGCCGATCACAAGTGGTGTCCCCTGAGCTCAGTACTGGGGCCAGTGGTGTTTAACATCTTTACCGATCATCTGGGTGAGGGGATCGAGGGCACTCTTAGTGAGTTTGCAGATGACACCAAGCTGGGTGGAAGCATCGATCTGCTTGAGGATAAAGAGGCTCTGCAGAGGGATCTGGACAGACTCGATTGATGGGCCAAGACCAACTGTATGACTTTCACTAAGGCCAAATGTCAGGTCCTCCACTTTGGCCACAAGGACCCTCGGCAGCGCTACAGGCTTGGGGAGGAGTGGCTGGAGAGCTGCCCAGCTGAGAGGGACCTGGGGATGTTAACCGACAGCCACCTGAACATGAGCCAGAGTGTGCCCAGGTGGCCAAGAGGGCCAACGGCATCCTGGCCTGGGTCAGGAACAGTGTAGCCAGAGGAACAGGGAGGCGATCGACCCCTTTACTTGGCACTGGTGAGGCCACATCTCAAGTACTGCACTCAGTTTTGGGCTCCTTACTACAAGAAGGACATTGAGCTGCTGGAGCATGTCCAAAGAAGGGCAACAAAGCTGGTGAATGGCCTAGAGAACAAGTCTTATGAGGACCAGCTGAGAGAACTGGGGTCGTTTAGCCTAGAAAAGAGGAGGCTCAAGAGAGACCTCACTGCTCTCTACAACTACTACCTGAATGAGGTTGTAGTGGGGGTCAGCCTGTTCATCCAAGTAACAACCGATATGACAAAAGGAAATGGCCTCAAGTTGCACCAAGGGAAGTTTAGATTGGATATCAGTAAGAATTTATTTACTGAAGGGGTTATCAGGCACTGGAACGGCTTGCCCAGGGCAGTGGTGGAGTCCCCATCCCTGGAAGTATTTAAGAGTCCTGTAAACGTAGCTCTTAGAGACACGGATTAGTCAAGGTCTCGTCAGTGTTATGTTAATGATCGGGCTGATCTCAAAGGTCTTTCCCAACCTAGGCAATTCTGTGATTTTGTGACACTGCAAGCTGCCTCCGATTTCCGCTCCTCCGGTGTTGTGCAGTGAACGCACGGCCCGTGCGCTGAGATGGGCTCCGCACACGGGGACCGGCGCTGTTCTTTCCTTGCCCAGCACTAAACTTGCGGGCTCTACCCTGTAGCCTTTTGTGCCGCGGGAAAAGGAAACCCTTGGCTGCCGAATTGCGAAACGGGCTGTGTGAGCAGCAGCCCGAACCTGGGCTGTGCCACAGGTCCCCAGCGGGTGCGCCAGCAGCGCCTAAACTGTTGGTGGTGCGTCTACAACCCGCCCGACAACCCACGCGAGGGAGAAGCACCGCAGTGAGCAACGAAAGGGCTCCGCACGCTTCTCCCCGTGTGCCTCCCACCCGCACGGTCCCCAAAGAGGCTGCAACTCCTCGACTGCTGCGGCTTCTCCTCCTCTCCCGAGACGACCTGAGGGCCGCCTAACTAACCGCGACCGAACCTCCTCAGGGCCATCGCGGTCCCGCACCTCTCAGTGGCCAGTCGTGGCCGAGAG
>VWZK01018995.1:178772-202732 GCA_013396935.1 Baryphthengus martii
AGAGACGCGGCGCCGGCCGGTGCAGATACGTGTTGAATGTTCCACGTAGCGAGTGTAAAAGACTCCCCGACTCCCACGTCAGATGCTTTAGCTCCGTTACACGCCGCGCTGTGGTGCGCTGGCAGCAGCTGCTCGGAAAGCGGGTATCGTGGGGCGGTAGGGAGGTGTTGGAGCCGAGCGGCGAGCCTGTGTGCTCCGTGAGGACCAAACCTTGCGGAAATAACGCCTTTGGTGAAGATTGTGCGGTTCTGTTTCTCCAGCCTTCTGTACCTGTGCCCTCCTGTAAGAGAGATGTGCTGTCAGAGCTGCGCTGTTGCAGAGCTAGCACATGAAACGGGAGTTCTTAATAGCATTCAGACATGCAAGCAATAGATATTTTCCTTTTTTTTTGTTGTTTTTTTTTTTAAAAAAGGCCTATTTTGTTCTGTGGTACACAGTTTGGACCGAGTGCCCAAGTGGGGTATACAGATGTTGTAGATGTCACACTCCAATTTGTTTAGGTTTCTATTTCACGTGTAGTAAGTTATATGATGATGATGACAGATACACAGAATCTGAATTTTATAATTAGTCGACTTGCTAAATTCTGTAGGTGGATTGTATATTGCTTTGGGTTTTAAAGAGGAAATGGAGAAGCACCGTGACTTTCTTCTTCAACTGCAGCTTCAAGAGACATCCCCCTCTCTGGATTGTTACCATACTATTCATAGTAGAATCTAAGATCATATTTGTGCTCTAAAGAAGATATTTAAAGAAAATGTACCTTACTGTACTAAAATTCTGTGTTAATTGCCCATATTCTTATTGAAGAAGGTGGACAATCTTTGATGTGGCAACGGTGACATAAGCTTGTTCCCTGTGGTTATTCATGTGTTCTTGAAAAGGTGCAGCAGGCTTTAATAATTTAAAGCTTTCTTATGTAACACATCCCATTTAGATGTTGAAGAAAACTACTGTGATTTGAGCTTTGAACCTTTGATGTCTCTGATGAATCAACAGTTTTCATTTAATCTCAGCTCAACAAGAGTGAGTAGAGTGTCCTACACCTGGGGGGGAATAACCTCCTGCACCACTACAGGTTAGGGGCTGATCTGCTGGGAAGCAGCTCCATGGAGAAGGACCTTGGAGTCCTGGTGGGCACTGAGTTCTCCATGGGCCCTTGTGGCCAGAAGACCAATGGTCTCCTGGGGAGCATTAAGGAGAGTGTGTCCAGCAGGTTGAGGGAGGTTCTCCTCCCCTCTACTCTGCCCTGGTGAGGCCACATCTGGAGTATTGTCTCCAACTCTGGGCTGCCCAGTCCAGAAGGGTCAGGGAAATACTGGAGAGAGTCCAACAGAAGCTACAAAGATATTTAAAGGACTGGAACATCTGTCTTATGAGGAAAGGCTGAGGCTGTTTAGTCTGAAGAAGAGAAGCCTGAGAGGGGATCTTATCAATGTTTACAAATCTCTGGAGGGTGGGTGTCAAGGAGAAGGGGCCAGTCTCTTGTCAGTGGTGCCCTGGGTTGGGGTCAATGAGCACAAACTGGAACAGAGGAAGTTCCACCTCAACATGAGAAGAAACGTCTTTCCTGGGAGGGTGATGGAGCCTGGACCAGGCTGCCCAGAGAGGTGGTGGAGTCTCCTTCTCTGGAGACTTTCCAAACCCCTGTGGATCTGTTCCTGTGTGGCCTGCCCTGGGTGATCCTGCTCTGGCAGGGGGATTGGACTCGATCTCTAGAGGTCCCTTCCAACAGTTCATTCCTTCCTATCCAAGGGAATGGGGAGGATCCATTGTTCTTGATCCATAGCTCATAGGTGGGTCCTGGTTCTGGTAAAGGAGTTCCTAAGTCTGAACACTGTACTGAAGGTGACAAACGTGCAAGATAGGACTTAGCTACTGTTACTTAGTAGTCTTATCATGGTTTGACAAAAGTTAGGTGTCTTCTGATTGCTTCTGATGTTGCTGTTCTGCAGTGTCCTCATGTTGTTGTGTGAATGAATCATCTCGTGACATGGTTTATATGGAGATCAGACATGTAGTGAATCACAGCAGCCTGCTGAACAGTAAAACAGCCCTAATTTATAAGTCAGTGTCTGAAATTTAGCTTTTTTTAACTGTGTGAGCCATGGTCTTTGGTGTTTCCAAAATTCAGGGGCTCATCTCTTGGAAATTCTTACATTTACATAATTGCTTCTAATTGCAAATAAAGATGGAAATCTGATTTCTGTACTGAAACGAATTTAAGAGTACAAACAAAGGGGATCTTTATTCTTTGTTTTCATAATGTTAGTAAAATTGTGACCTAGGCTTTTAATTTTAACTTTCTTTTGTTTTTCTAATGCATGCTCTTCTGTGAGAGATACTAGAAACAAATTTTTAATGTATCTTGCTATAAGACGCATGAACATATCTGTGAGTAGCTTTATGGATGAAATGAAAAAAAAAACAACCAAACACAACTACTCAGTGCCGTTTGGCTCCTACACTGGAGATTATAATACTGCTTTTTGGAAGCTGGGATTTTTCACGAGGCTTAATCATTACTTGCAAGTTGAGGATAGTGCTTTAATATAGTAGTTTGTTCATTTTCTGAAGTACATCACTTTGGTTGCAAACAACCGCTTTTTTGCACTGAAAGTTTTGCTTAACAAAGGTGGGTGAAATGTATGTGAAAAATCACCCAGAAAACTTGATATCCAAAGTGCTGGTACTTTACAACAGTTAAATTTAGCTAGTACCTTTGTGAGAAGAATGAGTTAAGGTCCTGAAGCAGGGTTGAAAAAATGCCACCGTTTTCCAGATACTGCAAGAGCTAAACTTTTTTTTTTGTATCTTGAGCTAGAAGAGTTCAGAGATGAGTCAGGTGTAATGTTTGAGGGGATTGTCTGAATAAGAGAACAGAAAGACGACAGTCTCTTGCTGTATTATGCTTTTTTGCTTCTGGTAAATTGTATTGAATAAGGAAAAACTACCAGTAAATAAATACTACAGCCCTCTTGCTCACCTCCCCAAAATCTGTTACTGTCTTTTGCACATCACATGTGTCTCCTTTAACCTTGAAGCTCTACAGCTTGTGGAACCAAGAGTTGTGATTGTTCCAGTGAAGTTCTAGTTTCTGGTGAAAATTTGGTTTCAAAAGGTGTGTTTTCCACGGGAGAAGAGTTAAAATGTCACAAGGGAAGGATCTGGAGTTCCTTCTTCAACTTAATGCTGCTGTTGGGGCCTGAGACTAATTGTCTTTTTTAAAATTCTAAAGCAAAAGATACATGATTAAATAAACAAAAGTATTAATAATGTAAAATTGCTAACTCCCCCCAAACTCACATCTCATTATAAGTAATTTTTAGAGCACCTCACAAGTGTTAATTGGTGTAATACCTTTTGTTAGCATCCTTTGAAAGACAGTATTTCCACGTATGATTTCTAACCAACAACTCTTTGCCTGAAGGCAGTTAAACTGTTAGCAAATACTAAGTAGTGATTCATAGAGTTTTGTGCAATTCTAAAAATAAAGACTTTGCACAATATTCTTACTTCAAAAGGATAACATACAAAAAAAGACTGATAGCTACCTAATGGTGCGGACTTTAAAAAGTTAAATGGCTAGGAGGTACTTAATTCTCTGTTCATATTTTGTGTATAACAGTAGATCTGAGCTCTTGGGAAGCAACTTATTTAAGTCTTCTCGAGCTGTGTAGTCTCAGTCTCTCATTTATGTTGCCAACTTGCTTTATGCTCACTGTTGGCTTTCCAGGCTGCAACACCCATGGAAGAGACACTTTTTAAAGGGACTACAAAACTCTCAAAATGAGTCTGAGTTTGAGAAATTACCCAAGTAATTGTATTCAAAACAAGAGGTTAATCTATTGTTAAATCAAACTGAGGTGTGGGAAGTATGCTGCTCATAACTTGTGTGATGTGGTATGTGTCATGATGTGCACACCCCCTTTAACTGTGGTGTCTCGCTATGTTACAGCAATCAGTCACCCAAAGCAGTCCTGAAGGGAGAAGGGGACAGGAAAGCTGGACAGTCTTTAAGAAGAAAGTCCCAGAGGCACAGGAGCAGGCTGTCCCCGTAGGCCAGCAGATGAGCTGTTGGGGTAAACGACCGGCCTGGTTGAACAAGGAGCTGCTTCTAGGACTTGGCCAAAGAGGAGAGTTTACCACCTTTGGAAGAAAGTGCAGGCAACCCAAGAAGAGTACAGGGATTTAGCTGGGTCATGCAAAGCGAGCATTAGAAGGGTGAAAGTCCAGCTAGAACTCAATCTGGCCACTGTTGTAAAGGAGAATAAAAAAGTTTTTTACAGATACATCGAGAACAAAAGGAGAGCCAAGGGGACTCTCCTGCCGTTACTGGCTGCAGAGGAGAACGTTGCCACCAAGGGTGAGGAAAAGGCTGAAGTACTGAATTCCTTCCTTGCCTCAGTCTTCAGTAGTCAGACCAGCTGCCCTGGGGGTAGTCAGCACCCTGAGCTGCAGGACAGGGGTGCACAGTAGGGAGGAGGATGAGGCATTTTTCATATGGGGTGGGGATTTAGGGGGTGTCCACCAGAGAGCAGCAGACCCCTGTATCCCTAGAAGCTTTGGATATGGAGCTGCTGAGGCTCTTCTTGAAAGGCAGGGAGAGAGTAGCTTCAGGAGGAAGCAGGGATCTGTTTGTGCCGAGGAGACCCTCCAGATGTGTGTGACCATGTACCGCTCTTGGCAGGAGACTAGAATATAGTGGCATCAAATCGAAACAAAAATGTAATTTGTATCAAACTGTGCTCCTTGGGAATTCTGTAGCAAAAGAAAGATGGGAACAAACGGAATGAGGAAGAGAAGACACCCTGTGCTGTATGTAGTCCTAGTGGTATCAGTGTGTCTACAACTCCCCAAGATCAGAAAGATGAAGAAGTGTAACAAGGTCAACACAAATTTCATTTTTCACTTCAAGTAATTTGGTCTCTGTGCAGTGACTCAATGTAAATACGTCTTACTGAATATCTGCGTCTCATTGTCAACATTCAGAGGCCTGCGGTTATGGTGAGCCAAAAATATTATTTAAGTAGGAAAAAAAAAAGAAGTCATAGATGAAGCAAATGAGGTAAAGGCATGCTTGTTAAGCAAGTTGAAAGAAATGTGTGTGTGAATCTTTTAGGAAACTTTTAATGGTTTTAATTGGTTAAAAATTAATTTGTTTGAGTGTAGATTACCAAAAGCATACCAACAAGAAAATAAATATTCTCGTAGTTAAACTCTGAATAATAAGACTTTTCTCACTTCTCATTGTCGGGCTAAGGAGAGGAAATTGCATCTTCAAAAAGTGATGCAGTTAAGAAGCTTTATGTTCCCATACGCCTGTTCTTATTTCATACACCTTCTAATTATTTTTTTAATAATCATACTAAACCAATAATTTGGCAATCCCAGTCATGTTTTTTTTCTCCCTTTTTCTCACTGGTCTGTGGAGTGGTGACTGAAACGTGGGTTATCTTTCTGTAGTGGGTCCTAAGAACTTTATAATCTTTTCTGTAACAGTAGAGGATGATTGGCAATAATTTGTTTTGATTCAGAATCTTGGGGGAGGGAGGTGTTTTCAGAGAACAGGGTACAATCTCAAATATCTATTTTATCTAAATCTACGATATCCAATGATAGAGAGGTGTGTAAAATCTGAGGGAGTTCAGGTGATTATCTTAAACTCTTGAATTCAAGTGAAACACCAAATTTCAGATTTTGGAACATCTTTTGCTTTGCCACTTTTTAGTCCTCACACCTTTGGTGTAAAATTTTGTATGTACTGTCAGAAGAGGCTTCTTTATGGCTCTGCACTTTTGTACTTTGGGCATGAATGCTTAAGATGTTAAGTTTGTACGCATTTCTGTATTTTCATCTATCTGCATGTATGAACACAAGGTCTATGCTGGCTTTTGCTCTCCAGAGATGAACAAGCGGAGTTGGTGTAGTGATATTTTTATTGTTGCTACTGCTCTCTTTTCTGTCTGGCTTTGGCCCTGTAAATGAGGGAAGGAATGGAGAAAGAAATTTGAAGTAGCAGTCTTCTTTCTCCAAGAACTTCTGCAATTTAAAGAATGAAACCTGATCGTTGTGGACATGATTAGCCTGTCAGTCCTGCTTCCCTCCTGATGCCCCCTCCTTTCCTAGTGCAACTGTTAGCTTTCCTAAAGCAGGAACTTGAGTAACGTAAAGGCAATATTTCCCTCTGGCTTCAGAAATAACGAGTCTTCTGCTTGTGTGAACGGGTCTGTTCTCAGGTGGTGCAGGATTTGTGTTTTAATGAGGATTAAGCCTTTGTATGCCCTTTCCTCAGGACAAAATTGAAGCCATCAAATGACAATGATAAACTTTTAATCTTGGGTAGCCAGCAGCATTCTGTTTGTCACTTACTAAAACTATACCTGTGGTTATTGTGAAAAAAAATTGCATGATTTGTATTTGAAATTAGCAGAATCGTGTGCTGTAGAGAACACAGTGTTATTAAAAAAGTCTAGATCTTTAATATGAGGAACTGTAATGGAACTTCTTTACCTGGAAAAACATTGAGGGTTGCAGCCTTTCCCTTTTAATGTGTAATGGTTATAAGGAGAGATTGCTTCAGCTTTACATTTGACCTTTTCTTCATCTGCTCATCTCTCATTTTTCTTTCATCCCCCTATAAAGCCCTCTGGCGTTGCTCGTCAGTGTTTATATATCCAAAAAGATTATCGGCCTCCTAGTGTCTGGAACTTTTCTTTCATCATTCAAGTTGTTTCTCCCCTCAGAACTCGTAACAATACTGACAGTGTTTTTTCTCTCCCTACAGCACTGCAGTGCTACTGCCACCTATGTACAAAAGACAACTTTACCTGTGTGACAGATGGGCTGTGCTTTACCTCAGTAACACGAACTGCAGACAAAGTCATACACAACAGCATGTGCATAGCAGAAATCGATTTGATTCCCCGAGACCGGCCCTTTGTCTGTGCCCCCTCCTCTAGAGACGGAGTCATCACTTTGCCCCATTGCTGTGACAGAGACCACTGCAATAAAATAGAACTTCCAATTCCAACACCAGGTAAGGGGGTTTGGCATATTTTATTTATTTATTTTTTTATAAACAAAATTCTGTAAGAGTGGAAGTTCAATTTTGAAGTTGTAGGTGGATTTGAACACCTGAAATAGAATCTGTATTCTGCAAGTAACATTTTGAGAGATTTGGAACAAGAAATTTGGTCTTCTGGGTAGAGCTGTTAGAGCCAGTTTTGAAGACTTATATGGAAGTCAGTTCAAAACTAAGTAGGACATAGTTGCTTTTGTCATTTTGTAATGCTTGTTTTGATGTTGGAAAAGTTTTAACAAATACATTGAAATAATTTGAAGATCTCTGTGAAATACAATCAATTTAGTTGCATAAAAAGAAAGAAACAGTTTTACCATTTTCTTTTACTTTCAGGCCCTACTCCAGGAAAACCATCTTCTAATCTAGGACCTGTGGAACTGGCTGCTGTTATTGCTGGACCTGTCTGCTTTGTCTGCATTTCACTAATGTTGATTCTGTATCTTTGTCATAATCGTACTGTAATTCATCATCGTGTGCCAAGTGAAGAAGATCCCTCACTGGATCGTCCCTTTATATCAGAAGGAACTACTTTAAAGGATTTAATTTATGATATGACAACATCAGGCTCTGGGTCAGGTAATGCCATCCTTCTAGTATACTCTAAGAGCCTTGTATGGCATCAAGCATTTTTAATATTGTGAAATCTGCTTAAATTTGTAATTTACTGAAGAAATGACTAGGAAAGTTACTTCTATGTAGATTCATTCAGTGTTACTGAAAAATCAATATATAGAAGTACGTGAAATAAAAGAAACATTGATTTGCTGGTACTGTTCCTCATCACTCAGAGTACGGTGTGATCTGCAGGGAATATCACAGGTAGCTGTTGTAAATGTTTTGTTTCTTCGGTTAGTCAGGTTACATTTTTGTTCTGCACAGCATATCTAAATTACTGTCGGCTGTGGCTTTGAGATAACTGGTGATGTTTTTTTTATGTTTAAAATGAAAATTGATTTATATCTGTAGCTTTTGATGTATGAAGAATATCCTGAATTCTGAGTATGAGTTAATATTTTAGCCACTCCTCTACTTACAGAAGGTATTTTTTCAGCTGCAAACAGCCGTTTCTATGTGTATAGAGTGGATGCAGTATGCACACCCCTACTTAAGACTACCCTCCTTATTATGACAGTGGGATAGGAGATGCTTTAAGTGCTTGCTTACTGCCAACAGTACGGAAACTGTAGTTGCAGTGACTTGTACACTTTGTCTCAAAATTAGTCAATCCTGCCACTTGAACCGATCATTTTCTTGTGTCCTGAAATATACCTGCAGCAATTGATTCTCACTGAAATGTGTAGTTTAGACCAGACTTTGGTACAACACATGTGCAGCCTTCTCAACTTTAAATCTATGGAATAAACTGGGAGTGGGGAACAGGGTCACTGAGGGGAGAAAAGTCAGAGCTACCAGTTAAAATAGTGCTTTACCCTGTCAGAAACTGAGCTGTGTGAAAGGGATACTGTTGGGACAAGAGGCTGCAAAAAACACAACAGAAATGTACAGAGCAGACAAAATAATCCAGACCTAAGAGGCACAGCTAGGGAAGTGTTTAGTCTGATGATAAAGTATGTGTTCTTATCTTAAATTCATGCTGAGGAACCAGAAGAGCTCATAGTCAGATAAAAAGCATCTACGCGGTTTGTATTATGGTATTCTCTGAAGAGAAGTGTATAAAGCAGAGAAGTGATCAAAACTCCAAAATGAGCTTCATACTCAGATCTCAGGGGAAGTAGATTTCACTCTCTGCAGTGGTGAAGAGTAAGCTGTTATTAATTATTCAGTCTTCACTTCTGTTAGTGTTGCTCCGTTGTTCCATGACAAACAAGACCTGAAACAAGTAGCAGCTTGACGAAAGGAATTGATGAAGCCTGGGCTTCAACACTTCCAAGGATGAGGCTCCACAGCTTCTCTGGGCAGCCCATTCCAGTGTCTCAGAACCCTCAGAGGAAAGGACCTCTTTCCAATTTCTAATCTGAATCTGCCCTCATTCAGTTTGAAGCTATTACTCCTCATCCTCTCCCCACACACCCTCATAAACAGCCCCTCCCCAGCTTTCCTGTAGCACCTTCAGATCCTGGAGGCCGCTAGAAGGTCTCTCCAGAGCCTCTTCTTCTCCAGGCTGAACAGCCCCAACTCCCTCAGCCTGCCCTCATAGCAGAGGTGCTCCAACCCTCACATCATCTTTGTGTCCTCCTCTGGACCCATTCCAACAGATCCACGTCCTTCTTGTGTTGGGGACTCCAGAGCTGGATGCAGGGCTCCAGGTGGGATCTCACCAGAGCAGAGGGGCAGAATCACCTCTCTTGACCTGCTGGCCGTGCATTTTTTTTTTTGGTGTAGCCCAGGACACTTGGGGCTTTCTGGGCAGCACTTGCACATTATTGGCTCATCTTGAGCTTTTCATCAACCAGTACCTGCAAGTCCTTCTCCACGAGATTGCTCTCAATCCACTCATTGCTCACTCATTGTGCTTAACATGTTAATATGATGACTGGGGGCTTGTAATGTGGCATTAATGGTTCATGACTGGAAGTTTTAGAGCTTAGTATATGTTTAGCAGCTAGCTAATACCCTTGAACATTTTTTCTTTTAAACAAGCGGAGCAGTGCATCTGAAAACGTACTGTTTTCTGAAACAGCTGTGGCAAAAAAAGTATCAGGCACATCACCCATTTCAAGTACACAAAATCAACTTGTATTTAACATTTGCCAGTTAATTTTGTATGTGAGGGCAAATATTACGTTTTCAAGGTTGGCTTTGGTCATATAGGTAGTTCTCATCTGGCCTTTTCTGTATTTCAAAAGTGTGCCCATAAAGAATGCAAGTTAAGCTTCACCCATGAGCCTTTACAGTTTGAGCAGGCAGCACAGTTGACCTGAGGACATCTATGACAGCAGAAATTTGAATTTTCTCTGTAGGAGTTATTGCAGCACCTGACAATGATTAAATCACTGCTGTGGTGTCCATTTTTTTTCTCCCTTCCTTTCTTTGCATAAATACATTCTCAGTGCAGATTGTGCAGCAAATTCCTATAGGTCTGGACATCTTGATCAACTCCTCTGAAAACTGCAGTGTTTTAATTTGCACTTGTCAGGCTGAGGTGCAAATGTAGCAATGCTGTGGACAGGATCATGTGTCCTGGGGCTGTTATTAGCCGTGTCCAGAGGTGGACAGGAGCTAATTACTTGTGCTATTAGTTTGGATTTATTTTCTGTAGCATAGGGAAATACAGATAGAAGAATATCAACTATTGGAACAGCAATTATGGAGTAATAAGTTATTTTGTAAAGTGTTTGATTTAAGTGAAATAATCCTGTACCAAAAAGAGCATTGTGAGCAGATAACCTGCCTGCTGCATTCATCCTGCAGTGCAGTATCACCGCAGAATCCTGTGACAGTCCTTGCCATTCCAACAGGGAAGATTTAAATGAACAAAACCTCACCCTGGTTGGGGGATGCCTGTGCTTCTTGTTTGTTGCTTAAACTTACTGAAGCACATTATGAGGTGCTGTGAGTTGGAAGCATGTAGATGTTCTGAAGCTATAAAACCTTCAGGAGTGTAAGCATTTTCTCGAGTATTATAGTGAGGTGTGCAAGAATGGCCTCGAAATCAGGATACTTGCATTACAATGTTTTCATATGTTACAGTGGTCTGTGAGTGCTGACTGGCGTGCTTAGGCATGAGTGTGAATTTTGACAGTCAGTGTTGCTGATGAGCATAGTTTAATTTCAACTTGGAAATGGGCTGAGTCATATCAAGTGATAAATCGAGTAAATGACTCCGTAGCAGAAGTGCTCTTAAACTGCTTTGCCAGGAGACTTATGAGCAGATCCTTTTCTTAAAAAAAGAAAAGGAAAAAAAAGGAAAACCAAAACCCAAACGAACCAAAAAAAAACCCTTCAGTCCTAGTCCTGTTTTCTTCAGAGTCTGCTTTCTTTATTCATTAAAATAAAACTTTATAGATCAGCAACTGTCAAAATTCTAAACTGAAAGGAAGTTTGTGCTTTCTTTTTAACAACTGTAGAGGCAGTTTGTAGTATAGTGGGTTTGAGTATTTGTTTTGCTGGTCTTTATGGTTGAAGGCAGCATCCTACCTACATGCTTGTTAGCAGTTCAAGCAGCTGTTAAAATCTTAATAGAGTTTATGTGCATTCTAAGAGAACTGCCTTAATGGAATAAGGATCTTATATTCAGTAGTTAACATAAGTGCTTATTTTGCTAGAGTGGTGTGTGAGATTAATGTTTACTTTTCTTTTTAGGTTTACCTTTACTTGTGCAAAGAACGATTGCAAGAACTATAGTCCTTCAAGAAAGCATTGGTAAGGGTCGTTTTGGAGAAGTCTGGCGAGGGAAGTGGAGAGGAGAAGAAGTTGCTGTGAAGATCTTTTCTTCAAGAGAGGAACGCTCATGGTTTCGTGAAGCAGAAATTTATCAAACAGTTATGCTACGGCATGAAAACATTCTTGGATTTATAGCTGCAGACAACAAAGGTTAGTGATACTCTGCATTCATTTTGCTCACTGTGTACCTGCTCAGAAAAGCTGGTAAATGGAGGGGAAGATAAAGTTGTGAGGATCCAATTAAGAGTAGCAGGAAATAGTTTTGTTACTAAAGCATTTTAGGGTTTGGCAGGCTTTTTTTAGGTTTAGTGAAGGAAGGAAGTTAATGCCTTTTTGTAGAAAACATGCCTTTTTTTAAAATCTAAAAAAAAATAAATTGCGTATTAAATGAAGTGTATTGTCTACAAGGAAGTATTGGCTAATTTGGGTATCAAAATGGAGATGCCTTATTCTGCCGGCCCACACATCTGCTGAATGCCTCTGTCTGTACTTCTCCAATAATAAGATAGGTGTGTAGGACTAAGAGAGACTGTGTCTAATCCTGTTGTACTAATGTAAACTAGGAGGTAGAGGATTCATTTTTAAGGCTGAGATATGAGAAGTTATTCATTTGGAACTCCAGTCAGAGAAGAAATTAGAAAAAAAGGGAATTAATGATTTGTTTCTAGTGTTAAAAAATGTACCTGTTCCTTGAAGCTCTGTGGTAAGCTTTTGAGTATCCACTAAGCAGAAAGTTTAACCATTTTTTCAGCTTTATTTGTTGCAGTTTCAGTCAGGTGAAAGTTTCTTGGGTTTTCCTGCAGTCCAATTTAAGACATGAAAATCTGACAAAACCAACACTTAAAATGTTATACTGTGCCATTCAGCTATTTTTATCTGAAATTACATGTTTCCCACAAAAGGCCTTTGACTTTTTTGTGAAGTAAGCTTTAAGGGAAAATTCTATCACCTTAGGAAGAGTCAAGAATCCACACACATCCTGGATTCTTAAAGAGCTCTCGGTTTGGTGGGAAATTCCTAGATGGTTTTAATATAGCTGAGGTATACATGTATGTGGAGTTCTTTTTAATTATCACTAGATTCATTTCAGGTTTCCATATCTATATAAATCTGTAGAATTGGAACAGAACCTAAGAGGTTGTGCAGAACACTTCCCTTCTCCAAGAAAGGGAGCTAACTTGCTCCTAGCAGATGTGTGTGCAACTTGTTGGCCTCATAAGAGCTCGCAGATCTACAATGTACCAGGCAGCTTCTTCCTGCAGCTCATTATGCTTGCCACTAGGTATGGTCTTACTTTCATGCCTGAAGTTGCATCAATTTTTTAATTAATAGTGAGAACTTGAGTAGACCAAGTGGAGTAGCTGGAGCCTGGGTTGCATTAGATGAAAATCCATCTCTGCAGGAGCCTTAGGAAGCATGAAGAATATACTGCAATACCTCAGCTGTAACTTTTAACAAAATCTATCTGTAGCTAAGCATACCTGTCTCCCATTTTTCCCCAAACCTATAGGTAGTTTGTCCCCAAAACCCACTTGACTACTGTGTAGAGGAGGTGTGAGGAAGGTTTCCTGAATGAATGGGTTCCTAAAATTTCCTTCTTGCTGGCTCGGGCTTCGTGTAGAATAGGATGAAATTCCTTTTGACTTGGTCATCTTTAGGTTCCTTGTAATATAATGTGCTATAATTATTTTTTTTTTTCTGTTTTCTGTTGTTAATATGCTGTACATACAAAGAAAACAATCTTTAGTTGATAGATCATTTATTTGAGGCTTTAGGGCAAGGGTCTTCTGTTTTCTTGAGAACTGGTTTACGAAAAATGGGTAAAGCATTTTGAAAATGCTGTGGCAGGGGGCTTGGAACTGGATGATCTTCAAGGTTCCTTCCAACCCTGACAATTTTGTGATTCACAGCAATAATAGCTGTGAATCTTGGTTGGGCAGGCTGGTTGTGCATTCAGGAGTTACAGCGTAGCTGGAATGCACGGTCGTTAGACTGTCAGAAGCTGCCTGCCTGGCTGAGGCCTTGCAGAGATGACCCCCAAAATACAGCGGCCCAAGGAAGTGCTTGTGCAATCCTGACTCAGTGGTTACTGAAAGCTTCAGTGATACATGAAGAAGAATTCCCAGGAGTCGGTTCTCATATGTCCGTCATGCCTCTTGATGTAGTTTGTGGTGTAAATGTGGGCCGGGGTCAGGCTGCAACTCTTGCTGCTGGTAAAAGCATCGATTAGGTCTCTTCTCTTAATGCAGCTGTATTTTTCACAGCTGCTGGGGAACATCTGACTAAGCCAGTGTAGATATAAAATTAGGGGTGCCTTCAGGTGGGAAGGTGCATGTGTAGATGAGCAAGTGTTAGAAGCAGAGACAAATCAGCGAAGTCATGAAGTTCAGATCGGGTGGTAGAGTCATAGCTTATGACTGGACTACTCTATTCACTTCATGTTCTTCTACACTGGTTAGACATTCCATGGGACTTAATGGCACGTTCTCTTCCTCAACTTTCCCGCAGCTCTGTGGTGTACAGAAGGCTACAGGAGCTGGTGCAGTCCTGCTTTCCCATTGGAAAACTTACTGGGAAATAGGTGGTGCTGTGAAGCCAGTTTGAAGGCTGAAAAGCTATAACTGATTTTTACCTGCAGTTGTGTTCTGTCTGGCCAGCATGTTTGTGTTCTGTTTGTTTTCTTAGACAGGAGTACCTGCTAACTTTCAAATACTGCCAGGTCAGAGAAATTACTTTCTGTTGCCTTTGAACCACCTCAACAGATAGTTCAGGTCTTGGGTGGGGATTTTCAGTATTGTTCTTTCTAACGTAGATACTCAATTGTAGAGTGTATCAGGGACTACAAATCTGCACTCTTGAAGAGCAGGGGCAGCAACTTCCATTTGCAGTACTAAAGATTTCCCTGGGTTAGGAGTCTGTAACCCTACCTGCTAGAAAGTAGTCGTGTTACAAGTAAGGTGAAGTCTTGTCCTGTGCCGTTTCAGGTAACTTTATGCGCTAAAATGCTTCTGCTTCTCCCTTCCTTCCTCTGAGTTGAAAGCTGCACTTCCCTAGGTGGAAGTTTTGTTCAGTCAGACTACCTTAAGTGGGAAGTAGATCCCTAAGAATGCCAGGTGGTGTGCTCTGGAGAAATTAACTGAATTCCTTCCTCTTGAGAAAAGCAATACTTGAGCCATTTGATCTTTCAGAAGACCTAGCTTTGGCCTGAGAAGAAGGGATTTGACTGGAAGATCTTGCTAATCTATACAGCTCTGTTGCTTTTCCTCAGTTTAATCAGATGTTTAATCACATCTCAGTGCGATAATGAAGCTATTTCACTAACAAATTATCAGTCCTCTTCCAGCCACAGATAAGTGTTTTTCCCCAACATCTCCTTGAATATCTCATTTCTACAAGTGTTCTAGTTCTAGATCCCATCTGTTTCTGATCTATTCACTGCTTTTTTTTTGTTTGTTTCTGTTTTTATCTGCTACGTTATCTGTGTGACAAAAAAGGCTCTTGTATCCCAGTCTCTGCTTCGAAACGCTTCACTGCGTGGCACTGGAGAACACATGCAATTAAGCAGTTTAACTTCTTTTAAACATTCAACTTGGAATGGTTCAAAACTTGGAATGGTTCAAGACAGTCAAGGAACTGTCACATCTTAAAACCCAGTACTTGATTTAAAAATAAGCATGTGCCAAATTTTAGTTTTGCTAGTACCAGTTTGAAAAAAGCATTTTTCACTTTGAATTTAGTGAATTCAGTTTTAGTTGGATGTTGATTACGTATTTGATAAAGCAATTGTTATAAATGCCTTTCTTCAAGAGTCAGCTTGTTAAAGATGGGTGTTGCATGAACTTCACTAATGTTTTTCTCAAACTGTAATCAGTATTCTAGCAGCAAATCCGAAAGCTTCTTTACTGGGAATTTTTCAAATTTTGTTAGAACTGCAAAAGAAAAACATTTTACTTCTGAGTGATCTCGATGGTGTAAAACACCTTCAGGTTTCTTACAAACAGATGAAATAGCTATAATTAATCTTTAATATGTTTCCAAAAACGTATATAAGTTTGTAGTGTTCTTGGACATTCTGAAATTGTTTAAGATTCTTGATCATGGTGTGTATAGGAACTAAATTAGGTTCCCTTGTCGTGGAAGGCTGTGCTGCTGTATGTAATTGCTGATGAGTGTAATTACTTGATAATGCAAATCCTGTGATTGAAAGCTTCATGGCAGATGCTGTTTACCATGCAGCCAGAAATATTCAGGGTCAAGTTAATTATTACTTGGTAATAATTAACTATTGTCAACAGTATAAGAAGACTTCAGTTCATCGTAATATGTTCTGCTTAGATTGCTGAATGTGTAGCTTGGCAAATGCAGCAAGGTAAATAAAATGTAATAGGGCCTATCAGAGCTGGACACTGTGCTCCCTGCTGCATTGCAGCTTGTCTGTCAGGAGTGTTATTCACCTAACCTTGGATGTAACATTACCCTGGTTTCAAACCTCGTTGGAGGGCCACAAATCTGACCTGCAATAGGAAAGAATCCTGGCTCCTTTCAGAATATTTTCTCCTTTGGAAGGAAGGTAGAAGCAAACTGAATATTAAGACTTGAAATTAATAAATAATATAAAATTGAAGTAGAGGAGTCTATAATCAGCAGCACATTCTCGGGTGGGTACCTAGTGTTAAGAGGGGAAAAGCTTTATGTAAAAACACTATAATCTTGATTCAAAATAGTGATAGTTCTTCAGAAACTCAGTGGCATCTTTTGAAAGATCTGTTTAAACACAACAGGTCTGGTAGACTTCTTCAAATTAGATTACTAATTTCTCTACTTACTGTTGTCTAGTTTATCATAGAATATGCAGAGTTGGAAGGGACTCATCAGGATCATCAACTCCTGTCCCTGTGTAGGGCACCCCAAGAATAACACCATGTGCCTGAGAGCATCATCCAAACGCCTTTTGAACTCAGGCAGGCTCAGTGCTGGGACCACCTCCCAGGGGAGCTCGTTCCACTTCTTGACCAATCTCTGGGTGGAGAACTTTTTCCTGATATCCAACCTAAACCTCCCCTGGTTCAGCTTTCTGCTATTTCCCTGAGTCCTGTCATTGGGCACAGGAGTGAAGAGATCTGTACCTGGCCTATCTCATTCCCTCGTGAGGAAGCAGTAGACTGCAACAAGGTCACCTCTCAGTCTCCTCTTCTCTAAGCTGAACAATCCAAGTGACCTCAGGCGCTCCTCGTAAGCCATCCCTTCCAGACCCTTCACCATCTTTGTGGCTCTTAGACTCCTGCTGAGATATCCCATTCACAAGGAGCTGGAGAAGAAATCAAATATGGGCTCAAGCAATGAGTATTTATAGTGGTAAGGCCTAGGAGGGGGTTATTTCAGGCAATGCAGGATTGTAACTGTTGCAGCAGTAGAACAAAACTGAGTGAAGAGAATATTCTAAACTGATTCCGTTAGTTTGGTTTGGACTTCTATGGCTTTATGGAGCTCTTGGACTTTATGTGTTTGAGAGCGCCCTTTATATGCCTGTGAATGCACACCTATTTCTAATGGATTTGTAAAACAGGTTCAGCAAACCTAGTACTGTTGGATTGGCTTTTCAGAGACCGTGATTCTCTTTGGAAGAGGTCAATAGTACGCAGAGTTCTACGAGTCTGTGCTTGGATATGTAATGCAGCAAAAGAAGCAGCAGTCCTCGCTATAAAATTGTTGAAGATATTTTTTTGAATATACCTTTAATTTTGTTTTTTATTTTTTTTAAAAAAAAAACAACAACAAAGCTGAGTAGTCACTTCTATGAGCATATTATAAGAAGCCTCCCACTGCAATAGCAGCTTTCTAACAGTCTTTCATAGGTTAGAACATTTGATTGCTTTCTTTTGCCTTTTTAAATTAAACGTAGTTGAGACTGGGAATGTACCAAGGCAGAATTCGCTTTCCTTTATGAGAACTGTTTGAATGTAGGTGACATTTTTATTTCTCTACCCTGAAGCTTTTGGTGTTTTTTCAGTTACTTTTTGAAATTACCTTTTAATAGCATCACTGGCCTCCCTAGAAAGATCTAAGTAGAAGGGATGCTTGAAAGTTTTTCCCACCCCTAGCCAAGCGCTTATTTAAAACAAGCACAAGCACTTCTGTAAAGGTGGTTTCTGTCAGTTTGTGGATGAGGCATTTTATGCCTCTGACTTCTCTGGGCTATGTGTGTTCTTTGAGGGAAGTGAAGGAAGAGGGGAAGGAAATGCATATATGGAAAACAAAGAGGTGATTGGTAACCGACATGGCTTCGTCAGAGGCAAATCGTGCCTAACAAAATTTGGTGACCTTTTATGATGGAGTTACAGCACAAGTAGACAAGGGAAGGGCAACCGATGTCATCTGCCTGGACTTGTGTAAAGCATTCGACACTGTCCCATGTGACAGCCTGGTCACCAAACTGGAAGAACATGGACTTGGTGGACACACTGCTCACTGGATAATGCATTGGCTGGATGGTCACACTCAAAGAGTTGTGGTCAACAGCTCAAAGTCCAAATGGAGAGCAGTGATGAGTGGCATCCTTCAGAGGTTAGAACTGGGACCAGTGCTGTTGAACATCTTTGTCAACAACATGGACAGTGGAACTGAGTGTGCCCTCAGTGAGTTTGCCAATGACACCGAGCTGGGTGGTGTGATGGACACACTGGAGGGAAGGGATCCATCCAGGGGAACCTGGACAGGCTGGAGACGTGGGTCAGTGCCAACCTCATGAAGTTCCACAAAGCCAAGTGTAAGGTCCTGCACCTGGGTCGGGGCAATCCCAAGCACCACTACAGGCTGCCTGGAGAATGGATCGAAGGCAGTCTGGAGGAGAAGGACTTGGGAGTGTCTGGCAATGGAAAACTGACGATGAGCCTGCAACGTTCACTTGCAGCCCAGAAGGCCAATGGTGTCCTGGACTGCATCAAAAGAAGTCTGACCAGTAGGTTGAGAGAGGTGATTCTCTCCATCTCTTCTGCTCTTGTGAGACCCCACCTGGAGCACTGGGTACAATCCTGGAGCCCCCAACACAAGAAAGACATTGAACTGTTGGAATGGGTCCAGAGGAGGCCATGAGGATGATGGGAGGGCTGGAGCACCTCTGCCATGAGGACAGACTGAGGGAGTTGGGGCTGTTCAGCCTGGAGAAGAGGAGGCGCTGGGGAGACCTGCTGGGGAGGAGGTTGTGGCTGCCCCCTTCCTGGAAGTGTTCAAGGGCAAGTTGGATGGGGCCTTGAGCAGCCTGGTCTAGTGGGGGGTGTCCCTGCCTGTGGCAGGGGGATTGGAACAAGATGATCTTGAAGGTCCCTTCCAATCTTAACCATTCTATGAATCTATGAGAAGAACCACTTAGCAACCAAAAATTTTTCAGTATGTTTATGGTAAGAACGAACTTCTGAATTTGCTTCTCTCTTTCGTATTTGTCAGTTTAGGATCAGGGCCACCTGCTAGACCTGTAACAAATGCTCTCCATTAACGCCTCTCCCCTTTCTCTTCCCCTTTGGGGAGAGAGGGAGAGGGGAAAGTTATGGATTAGCAAAGGAAACTAGAGCAGCATAAATGAAAATAATATAAAAATAGAATATATAAAATATATACAAAACCAGTATCTCATCCAACACACACACCCATGGCCATTACATCACCATCACCCCTGATGCTGTGGAGCAGGCACCAGGAAAAGTTCAGGACTGGGCACAGCAGCAGATGGGAGCTGAGTTCAGGAACTGGATTCCGGTACTGGATTCAGGAACACACGGATTGGGATAGGAGGCAGAATGGACAGAGTCCTCCTCAGATGCCGGCCAGTGAAGAAATGAGCAAGAATCCGAGCAAGGGCCCACAAGCAGCCCTTGCACGCTCAGCATTGCACCGGGGGTGATGTCTATGGGCTGGAATCCCTCGCTGGTCAGTTTGGGGTCCCCTCTCCTGCCCGCTTCTCCCCACAGGTGCCGCCTTTTACTCTCTGCACCCCCAACATGGTGCGCAAGATCCAGCAGTGGCCTTGGTCTGCACACCCATCCTTGGCAGGGACTCTGACCATGGAGCGTTATCCCTGCCAGAAGCAGCCACTGCCTGTGGAAACAGGCTGCTGACTGCAGCCAGGGCGGGGAGTGAGAAGAACTGAGCTGAAAAGTAAAATCACTGACCAGAATTAATTCTGTTCTCACCCAAAGCAGGACATTATTCTTCATATTTAGTTCATGAGTATACATTTTGATAATACTTAGGGACCACCTCATAACGAGTTCTCTTTGGCTTGTGCTGAGTTTTCTTTCTTGTTCCTATGGAACAGTGGCTGTGCAATTCAGGTGAGAAGTCCAGTTGAGATTTTTTATGGGATAGCTAGTCTTTGAAGATTAAATACTCTTCTACAAAAGTAGCTGACTATTAAAATATTCCCAGATCTGCAACACGAGAGTTGTTTTTATAATAAAACAAAATTGGAAAAACTATTTGATGACAAGATTGTTCTTCTCTGGGTGTATTTCTACTTTTTAGGTCAGAAACCAAAAAACCTTTTGCCCCCCTCTTGATTTGAATTCTGTGTAGCTTAAATTTCAAGGTATTTTGTGTTCACTAGTTTAATAGTGTGAACAATTTAGTTCTTACATGCCATTTTTATGCCTTGGGATATCTGCAAATGTATTATGGCCTGTCTTGTTCTTTATAGTTCAATGAAAAATCATACAGCAGACTGGTTTTCTCATCATTGATGGTTTTCATTCTCTTTACCCTTGTGCCTCCTGGAAACCTCAAATTTGGCAAACAACTTAGAGGTGGGATTTGACTTTGGTTTTGAAGTAACATGTCCAATTGCTGCTTGCAAGCTTCTACTCCAGGAGGAAAAATGCACCGGCTGCTGGTACCTGCGGAAATTATCTCCCAGGCCACTAAGGCCAGATAGGTTATGGAATTGGACTGAAGCGAATTATGGGGCAAAGCTTGACAGACATATTGGAGGGTTTTTTTGAGTAGCCTGGACAATTTTGCCCTAGACCAATAGTGACAGGATTAGTTTGGCATCATGCATTCAGCGCTGTTTTCCACAAGAAGAAAGGTTAGGGGAAGGCAGAGCCTGGCTTACACCCTGAATAGTTCACCTCGGAATCGCGGTGACGACAGCATCCTGTGGTTTGTCTGTTAGCTGCTCAGAAAGTCTTGCACGGGAGTCTCAGCCCTTTGGTGTTTAAATGTTACAGGGCTAGAAGTCAGCTTGGTTTGCAAGTAACCTCAGCCGAGTTATTCTTCCTAAGCATTGTATAAAAGCGGCATTTATGGTTTGTTTGCTTTTTGTGTGTCTCTATGTGGCATTGATGGCAGTGTTATTTTGCAGACAATGGTACGTGGACTCAGCTGTGGTTGGTGTCAGACTATCATGAGCACGGATCACTCTTTGATTACCTGAACAGGTACACAGTGACAGTGGAAGGAATGATAAAATTAGCTTTGTCCACTGCCAGTGGTCTTGCTCATCTTCACATGGAGATTGTTGGCACACAAGGTAATGTTACAGCTATTCAGGTTGTCATATGGATAATACTGGATTTTATTTTTTTTTTACTCTGTAGCTCTTCCTACTGTAATTCTTTTTTCTTAATTAGAACATTTAGCCTTTTCAGTGGGTAGTTGCTTTGCACAGACCTACCTACTTATATGATAAGGCATCTGAACTCAGCACAGATACCCAAGTTAATCCCTTGTGGAGCTGAGTGAATTGAAGAATGTCTGTTTGGGACTTGTGATAATTTTTGAACTAATAAAACTACATTTGGAAGGTTTTTTTTACCTTCCTTTTTACGGTATATCCAGGTTTTGTGATGTAGTGATCCTTCCTACAAAATGCCTACTAAAAGGCACTAAATAATGGTGCCTTAGTATCTTCTTACCTCTGATTTGAGATGGTGCTATGAGTCTGTTTCCAGAGATATTAGAAACTTTTTTGTGGCAAGTAGTATGCGTATGCGATAAATACTTGCAGGCAGGGGGAAGGGACCAGTAGAGTGGAGTAATACAGTAGGCATTTAAGGCACATTCCTGGACAGCCAGACAGTCCACAGCAACTGATTTCAGGAGTTACCTTAATGCATGTAAAGCAGCAGAACTGGGAGAAATTCTATAACTTCAAACAAAATCTGCACCAGGTTTAGAATAATAGCAATTATATTTTTTTACAGTTGTAATTTCTTTCCTGTATTTTTTTTTTGTTTTTGTTCCCCTCCCTTACAGGCAAACCAGCGATTGCCCACCGAGATTTGAAATCAAAAAATATCTTGGTAAAAAAGAATGGAACCTGCTGCATTGCAGACCTGGGATTGGCAGTCAGGCACGATTCAGCTACAGACACAATTGATATTGCCCCAAACCACAGAGTGGGAACAAAAAGGTAAAATCATTAATGTGATGTCACATGACTTTTGTGATAAAATACTTTTATTTTTATTGTCCCATGTAGAAGACTTCTGTGGGTACAAGCACAAGCAACAGGAAAATGTCAGTAAGGATGGGTAGAGTTCCTCAGCACTTCCTTGCCAGCTGAGAATTTAGTTAGAAGGTGCTTAAAAAGTCTGTTTAATCTTGGCATCTACTATTGTCATGTGTGAAATACTGAGAACTTGCAAAATCTTGTAGGGCATAAGTATATATTAAAATAATTAGGAGACTTCATGAATGACACTTTCAGAAACTTCACTGCAGTATCTCTGTTCTTTTTGCCTTGTGTTGCAGGCAAGTGTTGCTTGCAGCCCAGTCTGGAGTGTAAGATGGGATATTGACAGGGAAAGTAAAAATTGGGATTTTTTTTCAATGTGAAGCCTGTAGTAGAACATAGGTGCAGAGGCCTTCATGGGATCATATTTTTGAGAGAAATACAAGAACTTAAAACAGCAGTCACCTTTGTCATCTAATACATAAACAGAATTATCAATGGATAAGTCAGTATACTCCTTGTCTTTTAAAATTCTACTTCTGCATTTGGAAATATATATTTTTTTCTTGTCCTCAAAAGAACTCGGAACTGTTTAACTCCATCAGCACAAGTGCAATTAAACTTAATGGCTGTAATTTATCATTGCTGAACCTTCAGATAGTAATAACTGGAAGGTGTTTTGAAGAGAAGATTAATTTCCTTTAATAACCTCTGCAGCTGCACAGCACACAGAGATAGCAGCTCTAACAGTGAACTGCAGCCCCAGGGCTCTGCAGTGGAGGCAACTTTTTGTCCTTTTGATGCCTGTAGGTTCAGTGGTCTGTCAGACTGAAGTCTGTACACCTGCCCAGGGGTTAAAGACTGTACATGGTTAACTTCAGTATATGCTGTAGCAGTGATAGAGAAAATTCTGTGTTAATGTTACCTAATCTCCATACATTAAAAGAAACTAAAAAAAATTAATTTCTTTCATGAGCGATACTGCAGGGAAGGGTGGGGGGGGTGTGACTGGGGTTTTACAATGAGCCCTTTTATCTGTGGCATTTTGGAAGGAAAAAAAAATAAAGCTCAGTGAACAAAAGCTTTTAGAACATACACTAAAAATGTATTTTACTGACAATTCCATCGCTGAAATTACTTTGTCCTAAACCTCTGCTGTGCCAATCCTTTGCCAACTTTAAAAGTACCACACAAATGGGCAGATGAGATTTTTCTGAACTACTACTACTAGATTGCAAAGTACTGGGCATTATTCCTTCTCAAAGTCTCTACTACTAATTGGTAGTAAAACAGCGCGCTACTTTGGAACTTGGCATTGCAAACTTAGGTGCTGTGCGTCCTGCTCACGGCTACAGTTTCCTGTTTTCTGCTACACCTACACGCAGAGAGAAATGATGTGCAAAGCAGGTACTTTAGTCCCGTCTTCAGAGGAAGCGTTATTTCAGCTGTGTCTGTAGATCCCACTTAAAAGATCTCTTCTTGACAGGTGCTATTAGATTGCTTGTTCATCTGCCTGATGCTTCTTCAGCAGGGTAAAGCTGTAGTAACTCTTGCTGCAGTGGGTAGCAGCAGGACTGAGTCTCTTTCCCACTTTAAAGACATTAGTCACCTCTTTCTTTCTCAAAATTGTTCATTCTCATAAAAGGCTCGGTGCCTTCTTCCCCCACACTTGTGCATTCTTAGGTAAGTAGCTCTGCATCTCTGATTAATTTTTTCATAATAAAGTTCAGCTCTTAGCTCTTCAGTGACAGATTTAACTCCCATTGACCGCCACTGCCAGTGCCTTTTCTGCACACAGAAGCTCACTCTGTGGTCAGGAAGAGTTGACTGAGTGTATATTTTTCTAGTGCTTGTCTGTTGTAAAAATGTATGGTCTAGGGAGCAAGCACGACTCACTTTGGGGAGAGTGATCTAGGTGCTGAGTCAGACTGATGATCCTTCTCTCTGACTGAATGAATCTTTTATTTCTTTTCTGTTCAGAGACTTAGCTTTACCAGAGGATGTGAACTGTGTGCTTTCACAGCTCAGCCTTCAGCATAAAGCAGGGAATGTGAGTTTTAAACTGAGAAGGAAATAGAATCCCTTTCT
>VWZK01018995.1:202750-224167 GCA_013396935.1 Baryphthengus martii
AAAAACCCTTTCCCCCTTCCTGAGGGAAGTAAAAAAAAAAAAAAAAAAAGACTTTATTTTGATTTTGGTTTTTTTGAGACGTGTGGCCCAGCTGTTACTTTTGGCAGTTGAAATAGGTGGTATTTTACAAGAATTTTGGCTGTGAATTCCACCTTAACATGAGTTCTCTTCTTCAGTTTACCCAAACCCAATTCTGGCTATGCTTGTGCAGAACAGGCTTGGTCCAAATGTTGTATGTGGGTCCTGTTTGATCACAGCAAGATCTCTATATGTTAGATGAGATATTTACGCCCCTAATACAGAGCTTTTGAAGTAAAAAGGGGGGGGGGGGGGTGAGGTCAGTGAGCCCCTGAAGTTTGGCAAGGCCGTGCTTAACACAATTTGTAAACTTTGTTGTAGACTTAACCTTTTGCTCTTGGAGCATACTGAGCTGCATACTTTGTTCAGAGGGTCAGAGATAGTCTATGTAGTGTAGTTCTCTCCAGAACCTAAAATCCTGTTTCTGACAAGCAGTGCATTTCCAGTGTATAGGCTGACAAGGAGATGCATGTTTTGCTCCCTTTTGTCTGAGAGCTGTGAAACAGCACATCTTCTGACCGCTCTAGGTGACCTACTTGCCTTTCACCTCTCTTGTTCCAGCAATAATCTCTCAGGCATTTTGAGCAGTCAGTCACCATTCTGTGTTATGGAAGCCAAAGCCAATCTAAATGCACTGATGGAGGATCATGGTAAGAGGTCAATTTGCCAATAAATTCAATGGAAGTCACACTGGAAGGGGGGCTTAATTTTTTTCCTTTGAAGGATGTGAACTCAGTTTCACTGCCGCATTCAGGCTTCTTAAAACCCCTTGTCCTTCGGATGATTTACAGAAACTGAGACAATCTACTGCTTGTGTAAGCAATTCTGGCTGACAGTCTTGCAACATAACTGGTGTTCTTGGTTTGGCTCTGTCACTCTTCTCATCCCTGTGTGATCTTAAGATAGATCAAATAAACAGTCTTTCTTCCTGACCCAAAGCTGATCACTGTACTGTCAAGTACATGAAGTAGCATAAGAAGATGATCCAATAATGCAAAATCCTTGGAGAGCGTTAAAACACCCATCACAATCTTGCATTCTTGATTAAAAAGTTTTTAGTACAGTGGCTCAGAATAATTTGAACCTTGTTGATACAGAAGATTGACATGTGACCTTAAGACTCTGCTTTTTATTCAATAACTACTGTTAGAGTAAACCTTATGTTCCTCTTTAGACAGTTGTCCTCTGCTCAGGCTGTGTTCATCACTTGTGGGGAATTTATGTGCCTCTACAGCGCTTAGAACTCTCATGTCAGTGATCCTTGTTGAAGTGCTGGCCTATCGGTTGCATTTTTGCTGTTCTGTTGATAGGCCCTGCTTCCTTCTGTGTACATCATTTTCCTAAGACAATAGTGCTGAGAGAGCTTTGAGAGGTCTTACAGTCCTGAAATTTAAGTAGTGTGTCTTGTATTCTGCCCTGCCATCCCTGGTGTTAGGGGAAGAAAATCCTGCTGTGGTGGTTCAGTTAAATCGCCCACAGGCTTCTGCGGCTGCTCGGAGGCTGAGCTGCTGCCTGACGCCATGTTACACTCCAGGAATCTATGCATGGCATTTTTTTGTTGTCATTGTTTGCCTGCTTCACTAGAATGTCAGCATGAGATTGATGGGGAACTGATGTGAAGAAACACACTGAACTCTGCTAAACATTGCATGTTGGAGTCAACTGCCAGAGCTGTAGCAGATTGAGAGCGACACTACAACTGATGTTGACTAAGCAAATACCATTTATTTTTTTCTAGCAGCCAGCGGGGATGCTGCTGTCACATAGGATTTACTATTAAAGAAAAAAAAAAAGAAGCCTCCTGTGGTTTATATTGGGACTTCCAGACTGTATGAGGATGAATCAGTTCCTGCAATGCTAGGGAGCCTTTGTTCCCAAGGAACCCATAACCGTGCTGCTCCCTGAACCAGCCCAGCCTATCTCTTCCCTCTCTAGTTTTGCGAGGGGATGTTGTAAGTGGCTGCAGATTCCAGGAGCTGGGGGCCTCTGGAGCCCAGCCTGGTGTGTCCAAAGGGCAGCCTGTCCCAGGCCCATGGGTGTGGCAGCTGCTTTCTTCCTTGGGATTCAACCAGTAATCAGGCCTGGCGTATGCAGACACAGACAGGGCTGATTACACAGATTGTTGGACACCCTTGTGCCATCACCAGCACTCACCTAAAACGCTGTCAGAACTTCTAGAAAATGTGACTATCGACAGCCAAAGCTCCTTCCTTCTCTTCGGCTGATCAGAATTGTACGTTGTTAGTGAAAACACACTCCCTCCTGTAGCCTCACAAGCCCGTGAAGGTTGATACATTCCACCCCCTTGGTGTGTCTAATGCCCTCCTCTGTGCTCCATGGGTCTCCTCCTCAGCAGCCTGGCTGGGCCAGTGCGTGGTAGCAAACAGTGGTGTGTGCTCCTCTGCGCACTGATGCTTATGGATTCCCTGGAATACCAGCACAGGCCCTCCCACTGTCAGACATCCCTGGCTGGGCCCTCAGTTTGGTGGCTAGACCAGCTTGAAGTTTGCTAGGGTATTATCCCCATGTGCACCTGCCCTGCGTACCAGGTTTGGGAAAACACAAACCTTTTGGCCCGCCCTAGCAGCTGGCACCCAGGCATATAGACCTTACGGCCTGTGATACCTACGACACTTGTTGTTGATGAGAGACCTTTACTCTGCTTCTCTCATCCCAATTCTCCCCTGTAGCTGGGACCTGTAAGCACGTGACTGTGAAGCCTGCGACCCGCAGTCCGGTGCCAGTTGAGTGGCTGAAGCAGAGATCTGCATTTGCTCCAGTTGCTGGTAGCAGGTTCTGCCTTCTTCACTGTCTGACTGCAGCTGCTGGCCTAGAATTCCTTCACGATGATCCCTCTGCAGTAGCTCTAGATAGGTGCCTCTAAGACCTGTGGACGGATGCTCCTGGGATCTGCAGTTCCCCTTCCAGCTGCTAGTGCTGAGACCCACCTTCTCTCCAGCTGCTGGCACCCCAGACCCGAGGCAACTTCATCCCTTGTCTGACTCCAGTTGCTAGCCCTGAATTCACACATGCCTGCCTCCAGCTGCTGGCCTGCAGCCTTTAAAGCACATGTGCATGTGGGGTTGAGAGGGAGATTGCACAGAAAGATAAGATTTAAGAAGAGGGTAGGATATGCTGCAGTGAGTATGTACAGGGCTTGGTCCTACAAGCGTAGTGACTGGCAACTGTTGAGGCAATCGCCCCTTGGATATCCTTTTCTATCTGTTGCCCCACTTTTGTTCCCGTTACCCTTGTCCTGAATGTTTCTCCATCCCTGAAGTGTTCAAGGCCATGTTGAACAGGGCTTTGAGCAGCCTGGTCCGGTGGAAAGTGTCCGTGTCTGTGTCAGGGGAGCTGGAACTAAATGATCTTTAGGGTGCCTTCCAAGCCGAAGCTTTCTGTAATTCCTTGATAAGTGTTGCATAGTCCCACAGGCCTCCCTTCAGTATCCACAGTCTTTTGTGATCCTCTTGTTTCCCACCTACTCGTGGCAACATCCAGACTGGCCCTCTGTAAAGCTGTGCCTGGAGTTTCTTAATAGCCCATTGATGAGCAAGGAGACTTCTGGTCTTTGACTCTGTTACCTTATATCTGTCGGGTTTATGGCTCATCATTTCACCTTTCACATGTTCCCCCTATTCCTTTGCTTGCTATGCTCGGTTTACTTATTATCCATCCCCTCTGCACTGAGAGGTCAGATAAAATTGAAGAACCTTAATGAAACAGATTTTCCTTTGTTTCCTTTTCCATGTAAATATTTAAATTTGAGTTTGAGCTGATGAGTAGCACTGAGCTTTCTCTACAGTAAGTATGTATGAAATTAAATGTTTTCTCTTCTTTTTATTGCAAATAGGTACATGGCACCTGAAGTTCTAGACGATTCCATAAATATGAAACATTTTGAGTCATTCAAACGAGCAGACATCTATGCAATGGGATTAGTGTTCTGGGAAATAGCTCGGCGATGTTCCATTGGTGGTATGTGGCAACCTTTACAAAATTGGACGTACTAAGGAGTTCTGAGTAGCTTATAGAACCTGAATAAGTTTAAGTAAACAGTTTACTCTAAAAATGGTGCAAGGTAATAGCCAGTATGCTTTAGACTTTCTAGCTGTAATCCTGTAAACAATGATTGGTTTATTTGAAAGAGAAAAGGGTGAAGTTTAAATGTCCCTGAGAGCAAGGGGCAAACACCACATGTAAGGGCTGGCTATAACCTGTTCAGACAAAAGCATGTTTTATTTTAAATAAGATATAGATGTTATAAATCATATGCTTCCAAGAAGTATGTCTTTAGTATAGCATGTGAAAGATTTGGTATAGCTTCCATCTTTTCCAAATATATAAAATTAAGATTTCTTCAAAGGTAAACGCTTCTATTTTTTCAATCATTATAATGTAATTTTAAAATATGCAAAACAAAAAAGAAAATGGTAGAGTGCTGATAAGGAACAGAGTGAAGAATATGTAATTTAGTGTTAGCTAAAATAAAGCTATTTTCAACCTCTTACAGGAATCCATGAAGATTACCAGTTGCCATACTACGACCTTGTTCCTTCAGACCCTTCTGTTGAAGAAATGAGGAAGGTTGTGTGTGAGCAGAAGCTAAGGCCCAATATCCCAAACAGATGGCAGAGCTGTGAGGTATTAATTAACCTTGCTAGAGCTGCTTTGATGGACACTAGAGCTGTTATTGAGTTCAATAGCTTAAAAGTTGTGCTGCTTGTTGAAGGGCGAAGGGTTGCTTCTAGTAGAAGTTAATTTCATTCAGGTAACTGTGGCTTTATTGAATGTCATTGATCCTTGGTTATACATTAATATTTAATGTAATTTCACAAAAATTAATATCTGTGTTGAGGATTCTGGGATCCCTTCCCTAGTGACACTAATGTTGCTGCAAGCTGGTCTGAATTACACTAGACAGGAAGCATCACTGCAAATAAATTGTGCAACTGGGGATTTTTCTGCGTCGAGGGGGATTGAGTTAGCCTTCTTCAGAGCAGCCTCTATGGGGCTGTGGTTTGGATTTGTGACCAAAGCAGTTTGATAGCCAAGCCCAGTGTTTCAGCTCTTGCTAAACGGTGCTGACACGGCCCCAAGGCCCTCTCCATTTCTCACTCTGCCCCCGCTACTGCCGAATAGGCTGTGGGTGGAGAAAAGGCTGAGAGGGAATGCAGCTGGGACAGCAGACCCAAACTGGTCAGAGCGATGTTCCATACCATGCAGAGTCATGCTCAGCAATAACACTGCGGGAGGAGGGAGTTTTTCAGGTGTTGCTGTTGCTCAGGGACTGTCTGGCCATCAGTTGGATGGTGGTAAGCAGTTGGGTTTGTATCACTTGCTTTTCTGCAGTTTGGTTTTCTCCCTTTGGCTATTAAACTGTCTTTATCTCAGCCCACAGGTTTCCTCACTTTTGCCATCTGGATTCTCTCCTCCCATCCCACTGGTGGGGAGAGAACAAGTGGCTGTGTGGGGCTCAGCTGCCTCCTTAGGTTAACCCACAACAGGGCCAGTAAAGATACAGGAACTAACCCAGCCTGTGCCAATCGGTTTGTAACTAGGCTGTTTATCTCTTTCAGGAGATGGACTTATCCCCTGAAAGAGAACACAGTTGTTAGGAAGCTGAGGCTCTAGTAAGCCAAAGACTCTGAACTGACGTGTGCATGTAGTGACCCCTCCTGACCCTGCCTCCGTGGCAGTGCTTACCTGGTTCTGGGCTGGGTTCCTTGTGCACGGGCAGTGGGATGCACAGAAGTGATCTCTCGCCTTTCCTGCCAACTTTGCTCCTGTTGCTTGCTCTAGGAACCCAACTAGGGCTAGAACAATACGTTCTGATTCAGCTTATCAGAATCGCTGTGGCAGGCTACAGAAGGAGGAAGAGGTTGATAAGATGGAGGTACTTCAGATGGAAGAGGGAACTGGATTGTGACTTGTGAAACGAGTACACGGGTGAAGGCCTGAGATAACAGATGGGGCAAGAGACCTCAGGAGAGAAAGGCCAGGATATGCACAAACAGGGTGTAGAATCATTTGGTTTTTAAATGCTGCCATTGCAGTTCTGCAGACTTACTTAGCAGCTCAATGCAATACAGCTTTGGGTGTAAAAACTGGAAATGTAGAGCTGTTATTTTATTTCAGCTTTAGTTTTTATGTTCTTTGCGTTGTTACTTGTGTGGTAGCATTCACAGATTTCAAAGAATGGCTGTTTGAAGGATAAAAATACTCCAGAAATTTACAGAGTTATTACAGAGCATCAATTTGAAAGACAACTGATAAGCTTCGGAATTGCCATACATTGGACTGACTCCTTAGCTGGAGGTATAATGAAAAAGAGCATATTTTTGTCGAGTGAGAAAATTCAGAAAACAGTTCCAGACAAGCTACTAGTTTTTCATTTAAATAATTTTGTTGCGGCTGAAAATCTACTGGCAAATACTAGTTCTGCTCTGCAGTATTGTAAAGAATTTTCTTTTTTTCTGTAAATGAAGTAAGAAATTTGAGATTTTCCTACCACACACTCTTCCGTGCAGCTGTAGTCATAGGCTTCAGCTATGCATAAAGAGCCTAAGGCAAAAGAAGAGGTTAACATGGGATACGTGGGAACAGCAGTACCTATACGTACTCGTCTTTCCTTTGCAGGCATTACGAGTCATGGCGAAAATAATGCGGGAATGCTGGTACGCCAACGGAGCGGCGAGGCTGACGGCTCTGCGCATTAAGAAAACGCTATCGCAGCTTAGTCAACAGGAGGGGATAAAGATGTAATCCTGGATTTGCTACTGAAGAATACTGTAAAAATCCATATCTGCACCGGAGTGGCTTGTTAAGAAGGTTAATTGTTCTACCTCACTGGGGGAACAGAAGGATATTGCTGCCTTTTAGTACTTCATAGGAACATCACTTATTAGGATTTTTGTGGACGTGCTAAACAGTTGTGTCGGGTCCTTTCTGTGCACTATGATCCCAGGTTACTTACAAAACATTATGTGGTCTAGTTTTATTAATCTGTAATTTTTTTATTTGGAAGGTTGATAGCTGGTCTTAACTTCTAGTTAGCTGTGCTAAAAACAGGAGGTCACTTGTAAAATGGAACTGGTTCGCTCTGCTGTCCTGTAGTGCATTGGTGGCTCTTTAAGCAATTTTATTCCTGGCTGGTACATTGGCAGTTCTGAACCACTGTCACAGCTCTTTGATTCAGATTGTGAATGTCCTGTGGGAGTCTACTTGGCTAGCTATTAAGGTAGTGTATCTTTTGGACTTTTACCTTGATTGACCTCATTCATTTGTAAGAACGTAATTTATGCAACTATATTTTATACATGATTACTGGGAATTTTTTTTTCCACTTGTCAGAACATTACATTGCCTTGAAAATAGATTGTATTATACCCATAAGTGCCGCTTTCGAGTCTTTTAATGCAAAACAGTAGGAGCGTGCGAAGCCTACGGTACGTTTCGTTTCAAAAATACAAGTTAAGAATCAGCCGTTCCTTTGCCTAGCTGAGATCAAATTCACGCTCATCTCAGCAAGTGGCTATATCATTTGTGGAATACCTTTAATTTTACCAAAATTTGACTTTCTAAACCATTGTAGGAGGTTTAAATAGTGTAAGCTAGTTAATTCACTCTCATATTTTGCAATTGTCAAATCAGAAGTCATAATTATAAGATTATTTTTTTTATTGTGGTACTTCTAAAATGCTTGAAGTAATTACCTACTTCAGAAAAGTAGCAAGCCAAGATGTCCTTAAGGGAGATTTTGCTCCATCAAATATGAAAAACCTATTTTCTGTGCAGTTCTGCAGGGTCTTAAGGCTCCGAGAACAATATTTGCTATTAAACAAGGATTAAGTGCACCTGTAATTAGGGAGGAGTTATTTGAGCTTTTGTACTAGAAAGTTCAAAGCTGCTTATAAATTTTATGTGCGTATATTTTGTGTGTGCCTCATACACAGAAAGCGGAGAGCTACAGAAAGTGGTGAGATGCAGGACACAAAGACCAGAGGATCCAGCAATCCTCTTCATACTTACAAGAACAAAGCTTACGGTGGCTTGTGTTGTCGTAAGAACGCAAGAATATGCATGGCTTTAGTCGAGATTTGCCTGAGCTCTTAAGGATATCACAAGATTCTCACAAACTTGTTTAGAAATTTAAATGCTTCCTGCCTAAATGTACAAATTCTAGAGGGGACTGGGTGAATTCGTATGGAAATATTCTCTGAGAAGCTGCTGTCGCCGGGGTTTTTCTAATTGCAGCTTTAGGAAGGGTCCATTTGACCTTTGGTTTCATTAATAGCCAAAACAGTCAATAGTATTTCAGTATGTAAATGTGTCTGGTCGTTAATATGCCACCTAACCTCCTATTCTCCAGAACAGATCGGCATCCATCCTACTCCACGATACACGCCGCTTCCTTTTCTTTCTCCAGAGTAGAGTCCACTGAGAGTTCTTCACAAAGCTGGTAGCCGTGGCAAGGTGGTTGCCAAAAGCAGCCCAGTCAGGTTTGTGCTCCGTGGTCTGTGATTTGTGATAGTTAAAGCAGTAAGGGGAATGGGTCTTGGTAAGAAGAGGCTCTCTGGTGATCCAAGACGGCCAAGAGAAGCCTCAGCACTTCGCTGACTCTTGCCTGTTTCCAAATTCGTAGTGCCTCCTTTGAGAGAGGTTTAAGTGACGTGGGAATTACAGACCTTTCGAGGTTGAACTGCACATAATGAAATGCTTTATCCAGCTCTCTTTATGGATGAGCTTACTCTACTGGAAGATGGTGTCCAGGAGAAAAGGAAAGAAAGAAAACAATTGGGTTTTGCCATATGTGCAGCTGTCATGCTTACGTCTGTCTGGTGTTATCTGACCAGTCAGGTGTAGGTGCTTCAGGCCTCTCAGTCAACACTGGATCAAAAATGACTTCATGTAGGTTTTTTAAATAAACTGCCTTTGTGGAAATGGACAGCTGTGCACCACAGAGTTTTACAATTCTGAGTATAACTAAACTCCCAAGTGTATCTACTTGGCATGCCTCTCTAGTATCTAGACAAATATTCAAAGAAAACAGGTCTGCATCCAAGTAGAATTTACTGTATCTCCCTACTAATTTCAAAGGCTTCCTATTTAAACAATTTAACTTTTTACAATGTTGAGTTTTTCGTAGGTGTAACTGGATTTTTACCATAGGTAAAATGATACAGTGCATATTTTAGAATCATCAGGCTACTGGCGTGCTTCAGATCTTTATAGTGATCTTGATGGTAACATGAGAGAACTTCCAGTAGAATTCATCAGCTAATTTCATTAGTGGGTTTTTTAATCACTTGCAAAACCTTATGACCATAATGTTTAGTTTCCTAAAGTATCAGGAGCCTTTAAAAGAGAATCTCCAGCAGCATCGCAGCATCGCAGCGTGCCACTTTAGTCAGCTGTCCAGTGGCTCGTTACATCTTTCTCAATCACCCCAGTTGCCAGCAACTGTTCTTACATCATTCTGATCTTTTGCTTTGTAACAAACTTGCAAAAAACAAAGCACAGGAAGGATGCTCGATACGGCGTGTGGCGTTAGGAATGTTACTTTGGGACAACTTTATTGTTCACATCGGAACGCGGAGCAGGGAAATTCTGAATTAGAGCTGTATGTATCCTCAGTTCTGACACCACAACTTCGAGCTTTGTTCTTCTTTTCCATTATATAAACTGAACACCTTTTAGAAAGGCTGTGTCTGTATATATTATGTATCTTTAAGTGTTACCTGTGTAAGATCATATCTTATATATATGGACACAGGTAGACATAAGTATTTTTTAAATTAAGATTGTAATATTACCAGATCTGCTCTTGGAAATCCAGGGGGACCAAAATATTTTAGCATTCAAAATATTAATTTTGTATCATTTCAAGTATATACCAAAACAGTTTCTGATGAATACTGATGCAAATGTTTATTGTAAATATTACATACATTCTACATTCACTTAAGTTTTGTGGATTTAATCGATTTGACATTTGTAGTAGCGTTGAAGCCTCAGTTTGGTTTACAGACTCGTGACCGGGTGGATATAGATGTGGAGAATGAGCATTGGGAATGGTCTGATGCTGAAAAGCCCAAAATGTTGTTTTTTTGAATGCTGGAATTCTTCAGAGACCTTCCAACCTTAAAAGATGGAATTCTGGGATATTTCTCAAGCTGACTTTCCAAGTATGACACACTGTCACCCTCCGACGGTTCCACTTGTAATCCTAAGAAGGACTTTGTATATAGGTAAAGACGTTGGGATTGACTGTTTGGGGACATTTAGGTGACAAATGAAATAAGAGGCTGTTTTGTTGGTTTTTTTTTTTCTCAGTAGTGGTTCTGTGTGTGTGATTGCCATGAAATTCACCTTTTAGTTAGTTCTTTGTTTCTACTGTGCCATCGAAACCATTGCAAAGTGTTAATCGTTTTGTGGTTTAAAAACAAAACTTCACCATATCAGTTGCTTTAAACTCCAATTACCTCTTAAAGACCAAGGTACATTTACCTCGTGTATATAATGTTTAGTATTTTTCAGAACATTCTCCAGGTTTGCAGTTACATGTTTCTAGAACTATGGGTATTAGTACATTTACAACGTCAGCGGTACTAAATGTATTGTCTGGTGCCCCAAAACACTTTACTTTTCTGTATTTTATTTTATTGTATTAGCAAGTCTGCTGCTTTATCACTGTAGCACCTGCCCTTACGTAGCTGTGTGGATACTGCCTTGTAAATTTTACCTTTTGGATGATTTGAGGATCCTGTACAGACGAGCGTCACTTTTTTAAACTTCACAAAATTGTGCATTTCCCTTACATTTCTGAAAATATGTATTGTATTTGTAGAATATACATTTCAATGGATTTGTAAATAGGACAGTAGAAAAGTGGATGCTTATGTTAAGTGCTAACACTACGGTAGAGAGATTAAAGCAGTGAAAATAAATAACTTTTTTTTCAAAATGCACGAGTTCTCTTTCATAGGAAGAAGTTGCAGGTAGGTCTGGGTTTGGGTGGGATGTTCTTACCTGGCAAAATGTGGGTTTGCTTTGAGCTCCTTTCGTCAGGGCTTTGCTGATGCTGAGGCAACCTGTGTCCTGTGCTCTGCAGATCGAGTGCTTTGTCTTCCTTGGGTCTTACAGTCATGTTTGAGAAAGTACTTTGCTGGTGTCTGATCTCTTGGACACAACTGAGGACAAAGTGTTCCTTACCTCTCTTGATATTTATATTTACACAGAAGTTAGCAGAGCTGCTGAGGATTCGAGACTGCTTAAACCACTGACCTCAGTGCATCATGGAAGAGCAAGTAACAGCAGCTTGTGTCGGAGCGGATAGTTCTGTGCAAAGCTCCACTTCAAACTGGGGTTACGTTTCTGAAAGAAGATGTTGATGTAAACACAGCAAAAACAGGACATCTTGTCCTTCCAGAATGTTACATGGATCCATTAATAGCTCAGAAATGACCAGACAGAATTGCCAAAGAGCATTTCTTCCAGCAAATTTTTTCTCCAGAAGGAGAATCTGTAGGGTGTCCAGAGAAAACCAGAAGCTATGTCAAAATGCTGCATTCCTGTGTAGTGGGTTTGGCTGAGCTGGAGTCACTGTTCCCCAGAGCAGCTCCTGTGATGCTGGGCTTTGTATTGGGAGGCAGATCAGATGCCTGTGTTGTGGCTGCTGCTGAGCAGCGCTCGCACAGCACCAAGGCTCTTTCCAACATCTTCCCACCCCTGCCCAGTGGGATGGGGTGGGCAAGATTTTGGGAGGGGACACAGTCAGGACAGCTGACCCAACCTGACCCAAGAGATATTCCCCACCGTGTGATGTCAGCTCAAGTAAAAAAGGGAGAGAAAGGAGGAGGAGGGTGGGGGCATCCATGGGAGAAGACGCTTGTCCTCTGAGCAACGGCTACGCGCACTGGAGCCCTGCTTCCTGGGAAAGGCCAGACATCACCTGCTGATGTAGATGTAGAGAATAAAATCTTGTTTTGCTTTGCTTCGCACACGTGGCCTTGCATTTTGCCTTTTCCTATTAAACTGCCTTTATCGTACCCCACGAGCTCTTCCCATCTCATTCTCTTCCCCCTTGTCGTGCTGAGGGAAGTAGGGGGAGTGATCGAGCGACTTGGTGGGTACCTGGCACTCAGCCAAGGTCAACCCACCGCATCCTGTTTAAAGTTTGTCGCAGGAGGTAGGATGATTTGACTGAGAACATGTCTCTGTCCCATCGATGGCTACAAGAAGCCTCTCCTAGCAAAGGAAATGTCTGGCCTGGAAACAGCAGGGTAATGTTGCTGTCTACCACACCTGGGTTTTATTAATTTAATTTTTATGCATTTCATACTTTGTGGGACTGAACCTAAGAACTGAAAATCCACGAGCAGCGAATAATTGCTGCAAGTAACTTAGGTGTGAGGTGTTTTCAGGTCATCTTGAAGGACACGCTGAAGTCAGGAGGTCATGCTACTTTGGCAGGGCGAGTCAGGGCCCAAAGTGGCAGACTTTCTTCTGCTTTGTTTTGCAAAGGGAAGTTTTTTTTTGAAGTGTGGCACTGTTGAAATACGTTCTTTTAATATCCAGTGGTCTGAAGTAACGGATATTTTGTGTAGGTGCAGCATAACTGAAGAGTGTATCAACAAACTGCTTTTCTGCAGTGTAGTAAGAGTGGAGTAGAACTAAATTAGTTTGAGTTTCTTATTTGGAGACTGAGGTATTACCGTGTTACAGGGACTGAGCCCCTGGATTCCTTATTGGATCAGAAAGCCAGGAGATTTAGGAGAAATTTTCTTTTCTTTTTTTTTTTTTTTCCTCATTTTCTTTTTGGTTTGAACCTACTTCTAATAAACCAGAATTATTCCCTAATTAGAAGCAATGGGGTTCTAGGTTTTTTTCCTTCGCCTTTACTGATAANGAGGAGTTTAGTTGCATCTCCCTGTCTTATCTGAGTGGTATGGCAAAAATTAGCCAGTTTGCCCCAGGCATAGACAGAGAAGTGCTTGTGAAGCAGCAGCAGCAGCATTGAAGGAGCTCCCACAACCAGCTCTGTTACCGATTCCTTCCCTAAGAGAGAACTGCTCAGGCACTGGTCTAGTCACTGTGGGTTTGAGGCTGTTTTGTTGTGTTTGTTTTTATGTTTTTAAGCACTATTGGAGGTGATTTATTTACGCCAAAGTTGAGGAAACTGTCATCTCTCAAGATGATCTGTTGACCGTGTCTAAACTGGAGAACAGTCCAATAAAGATTACAGCTGTTTCACAGAAGTGACTGATTAGATTATGAATCAATCCCACAAATTGTGTGGGGGGTTTTCTGGCTCCCTGGCATCCTCTTTCAAACTGTTTCCCTAGATGAATCCTGGCACCCAGTGATTGTGGGCCTGAAAAAGGTGGCCGGGCTGAAAGGCTCATCCAGTTTTCACAAAGGAAATATTTTGATGAATTGATAGAAAATATCAAAGCTGATTCTCGAGCAAAGTTGTTCATGCCAGGCCCTACTCAGAGAAATGCATTGGAAAAATTCTGTAAAAGCAAGAAAAGCGTGTTTAAAATGAGAGGTGATCATGGAGAGGAAAAGAAGGGAGAGAGCCGGGCATCACTTGGTGTTGCTTAGGCACAGCTTAGTGTGACTGATGGGTTTTTACCTGGCCAAGTACAACAATACCCTGTTCCAAACAGCACTGAGACAGTGACAGTGAGAAATGAAGTCATCTTCCTTGAGGAAGGATTTGGAGTCATCTGACAAACCAAAAATAATTACAGAAACAAAAGCATCTGTCCTGGTTTGAGTGAGAACAGAACTAATTCTGGTCAGTGATTTTACTTTTCAGCTCAGTTCTTCTCACTCCCCGCCCTGGCTGCAGTCAGCAGCCTGTTTCCACAGGCAGTGACTGCTTCTGGCAGGGATAATGCTCCATGGTCAGAGTCCCTGCCAAGGATGGGTGTGCAGACCAAGGCCGCTGCTGGATCTTGTGCATCATGTTGGGGGTGAAGAGAGTAAAAGGCGGCACCTGTGGGGAGGAGCGGGCAGGAGTGGGGACCCCAAACTGACCAGCAAGGGATTCCAGCCCACAGATGTCAGATTCGGTATAAAGCTGAGGGATAATGAGGGTCAAGCTCTCTCCTTCAGTGGCCAGCATCTGAGGAGGATTCTGTTCTGCCTTTGATCCCAATCCATGTGTTCCTGAATCCAGTTCCAGAATCCAGCTCTTGAATCCAGTTCCCATCTGCTGCTGGGCCCAGTCTGGGACTTCCCCAGTGCCTCCTCCACAGCATCAGTGGTGATGGTGATGTAATTGCCATCAGGAGGCAGGGGGGTCAGTACTAGTTTTATATATATTTGTATATATTCCATTTTATTATTTTCATTCAGGCTGTTCTAGTTTTCTTTTCTAATCCATAAGTCTCTCTTCCATATTCCCTTTCTCTTCCCCTCTGGGAAGGGAGGGGGGTTAACAGAGAGTGTCTGTTACAGCAGGTGGCCCTGACTCTAAACCTCGACAGCATCATAACAAGGAACATAACATGGGTATTTTTGAAGTTCTCAGTAACGAAATGGCTGTGCAAGAACACAAACATGATCGTACGCAATAAAAATTCAAAAGACTTGAAAATGATAAATCGAGTATGAAAAGTCAATGTGAAGAAAGTGAGAAAGAAAGAAATTTAAGCTGTATCACTCGCACTTCTCATGCCATCTGTGCATATAAGGAGGTGCTAGACAGAATTTTGTTGATGCATCCTATTCTGAAAGTGATGTTGATGGTAACACAATTATTGCATTGTCTGCACTATTTCTGTTCTTTCATACAGAAAATCATCGCAGAATCTGTTTTCATATAGACTTTGAACAACAAAAATACCCCAAAACATGGACTGTTGTATTCTGGGCAGCTAGAACACTAGATATGGAGAAAGCACAGCTCTCCAGTACGGAAGAGGAGTGAAATGATAAGCACTGAAAGAAAACGTGCTCTTTATCTGGGAGGAAAACCATGATTCATTTTGTATTGGCCATCTCCAGCGTAGTGAGAGGACATAAATCAAGCTGGAAAATACCAATGTAGTAGATTATGTTTCTGCTGTGAATGTCGGGGATAAGTTCTCCCTGTTATTCCATTCTGCAAAAGGCATCTTGCTGATGGCCTAAGGGAGCCAGAAAAGTCAATGAACTTTGGCATCTTCATCTGTGATGAGGCTTCCTCCCTTGCTTTCACAGAAAAACAGCTCACAGCTTTCATAGAATTGTTTTGGTTGGAAAAGACCTTTAAGATTGTTGAGTCCAACCACTAACCCAGCACTGCCAGGGCACTACTAACCCCTGTCCCTCAGCACCACATCTCCACAGCTTGAAAACCCCTCCAGGGATGGGGACTCCACCCCTGCCCTGAGCAGCCTGGGCCAGGCCTGGACAACCCTGGAAGGGCTGACATTTTTTTCCTCTTGTCACAAGCACCACTGGCAGCTCTAACCTGTCTGTCAGCAGAGAAGACCATGTTTTAGTCTCCCACTGCAGGTTCCAGTGCACCCTGCAGTTACTTAGAAAAGGACCACAGTTAATTCGTGGGGTACAAATACACGGTGCAATTGTATCCAAGTAGCTTATCAGGGACCGTGAAGACCACATCTGTAGAGAGGACAGAGATCACTGCAGTTGGGAACTTCCAGCATTGCTCTTGTTTCCAGATTGCCTGTCTACCCAGTTGTACGTTTCTGATAGGGAGAAAGCAGTTTTTCAGTTCAGTTGTGTTTTTATGCACAATCACATCGTGCTGCAGTTTGCAAAGCCACACTTGGGTCTCTTGGGAAAAGGGAGATTTTTTCCTGCCAGAAAAAAAAAACCCGAAGGAATCTTCAAAAGCTAATTTTGGTGTTTCACTGTGACAGTGTCTAGATTCTGTTTTCATTTCCAGCCATTCATTTTTCACTGTTTCATATCATTTGAGTCCCCTTGCAGAATCTAAGTATCTTACACCTAGAGTAGGCTCAGTTGCCTAAACAAAGGCTTCAAACACCACAATAATATCCTGGGATATTTCACAAATGTCCTTCTAATTGCAACAGAGGATTATCAGTTTTGGAGTTACGTTTTGCTAATTACTTGGCCCAGCAAAAAGGACGTGGCCATCAGCAGAAAACAGGCAAAACCACAGGCAGGCTCCTTTGTCCATCTCCATGGACCATAGAGATGACAGTGCAGCCAACAATGGTGGGAACCAATGAAGCAATAGACTCGCTCACGGTGGGTGATACAACAGAAGAAAAAGCAAACTGAGCCAAAAATGCAACAACCTAAGGAGAAATTAACCACCCTCTGTAACCCACCATAGCCATGAAAAGACCAACAAGACAAATGCCAAAGACACACGATCCATTCCATTACCCTTGTGCATCTCAACTCTCCCATACACTGCCAGCTTTCCACCAAAACCTCTTCACACAAACCCCTCCAGCAGCAGCTCTACTGGCCTTTTTATCTCCTCCCCAATCACCACCTAAATAGCAGCTGGTTTGAGTCTCCACTTTAATTCTCAGCACTTCAGGGTGTGTTTGGCCAGTCTTCCCCTCCTGGAGGGCCCTCTTACAACAGAGCGGGCGATCCGTTGTATCAAGGACTGGTATGGATGTGTCCCCACTGCTCAACAACTACTGGGTTGCAGCCAGCAGCGGAGCTAAAAGATCTTCTTGGTGGCAAACACAGAGGCCAACCCAGTCTTGCCCTTGATTACAGTAGGAGGCACCTGGGCAGCCTTTGCCCCTTTGACCTGGGTGTGAGATTCATCCAGGTGTCAAGTTCGCTTCAGGGCTTGGGGTTCAGACCCCAGCACCTCAAGTATTGTTTTGTTCACTTCATAGGGACCTTTTGGGTTTTTTTCCCTATGTGAGCAAATGCCTAAAATGAGCCCAATGTTGTACTCATTCTGTAGGCTTGCTTGATTCCTGTCAGTTCCTGTTCATTGCAACAAGAAATCAACCTATAATGTTGATCATCTCCTGGCTGCTGCTCTGTATGTTAGCAGCCTTGTATTGTATACTGCTCTATGGGTTTACTCCTTAAGTTGAAATAAAAATAGTAGGATGTACAATTTTTTAATTTTTTTTTTAACAAAGATTAACTTTGGGTGCTCTTTCAGCTTAATTTTATTAATATATTTTAAATATTCTCTGTTTTGAAGATAAATCTTGGACAGATGTGACTGGTCAGCGTCGAGGCAGCAAGAGGGTGCTTTGGGGTTTGTTCTGTTTTCTTTTGAGAGAAAAGAAAATGCACTTCCATGGACGAGCTAAACAGAACGACCTTTTGAATTAAGGCTTCTGCCCAAAACAGTAGGCCCATCCTATGGGGAGAGCAAATCTATGGATGAGAAAATTATTTTAATCTTACTTGTGGTTAAGGTGATGTTGTTATTTGAAGTTGCTCTTGTGCAGGGAAGAGCTGCCGATGTTGACTATCGGTACCTACATACTCACTATCAGTACCTACATACTCACTATAAGGAGGGCATTAGACTACTCAAGCGTGTCCAGAGGAGGGGAACCGAGACTTGCAAAGAGTGACTGAGGTCGCTTGGCTCATTCAGCTTCGAGAAGGCTGACAGGCGACCTCATCACAGTCTACACCTTCCTCAAGGGGTGCTGACCTCCTCTCTCTGGTGACGGGCGAAAGGACACAAGGAATTGGAATGAAGCTGGGTCAGAAGGGCAGAGAGAGCAGTGAGAGGCAAAGTTAAAGACCCTCTGTGCTCCTGTAGCTCACAGATAGCTATAGTGTGTTAATTCAGTTTTCATTTTGTAGATCTAGCAAGGATTATGTTTTTATTAGAATACACAAGATAAAACCCATTTGTAATTTAATCAGCCTGCCCAAACTCTGCTGGTATCGAGCTTTTCTACGCAAAAATGTCTGCCTAGATATGCCTTTTTTTCCACAGCTGAAGCTGTTAAATCCACGCTGTTTGAATGCATTTGTGAGGTTGTCAGAAGTGCTGCTTGGTTCAGCTTTGGTGATGCTGAATGGTGACAGGTACACTTTCCAGAAAAGATGTTTTATCATCCTGGAATACAGAGAAATGACGTGTGGGACGGCACCCTCACTAAGCCAGCCTCTTGGATACTGTTACGGGAATCTCTCTAATTGCAAGATCAGTGAAAAGCCATCACTTCCAAGGTACGAGTGTTCTATTATTCTGATTAATTTAATAAACAGATGAGTAAATACGAAACTACTTTTCATGTTTGTGTAATTACAAATGTATCAGGATACGGCAAGCCTTTGGATATGGTTCCTACATGATTTATTGCTTTCATGCTGTTGACGTGTTTTTGGTATTTGGATTCTGATTTTGTTGCAACTGACTGTGCTATTTAGATCAAAGAAGCACACTTCCTTGTCAAAAAAACTTATTTATAAAGACACAGAACTATTCTGTGCAGGGAATCATAAGCATTACATTCTTGTAAAGTGTTTTTATTAGTCTCAGTCTGGTTTTTCACCGTACTATACAGGCTTGAAGTTTGGGATTTCCCACTCTCACTTTTGTATGCATCTTATTTACTGATGTATTGAAAAAAAAAGTTTATAGACGAGGACTCACTTAACTGACCAAGAAATTGGGTTGTGACTAAAAACCTTTTTCCTTTTTTTTTTTTTTTTTTTTTAATGCCTTTATTCTCCTTGCTGTGATACCTGGAATTCTCTTTTCTGACAATGTACTTTGTAAAAAAATTGGAACAATTTACATTTTCTTCTTTGCTGTGTTCAGACAACACGTATTTGTTGTCTCTGTTCTGTTTTTTATGTTTCCTTAGTTTCATAAGCATGAGCTTGCCAGTCAGGTAGGTAAAGTGGTTTGGTACCTGGAGGAACAAGACAGTCTGCTCTGGAATGACGTCTCCCTCTTTTTTATGCAGCCACTTCACGTTGAAGTGCAATTAATCAGATGCAATTAATTTATTTGCAGTAAGTTCTAAAGCCTCTACAAACTGCAATACCTCTCTAGACTTGGCAGCAAATTTGAAATAGGTGAAGTAAAAGCAAGTATGCAAATTGGTCAGATGCTTTCTTTTCCCCCACAGCTGACACACTACAACCCTGTACTGACACTTCGTACTTGTCAGGAGCCCTGTTGTAGTGTCACTTCACCCTGTCATTTTGACTATCACAGCCTGTCACAAAGCTGGTCAAATTCATTTGGAAAATAATACAGAGGAGGGGGCAGCTTTAAGTGATGCCAGTCATGAATTCTGTAACTATTTATGAAAACTGCTCTTTGGTTCAGTGTTTTCTTTGTTTTAACTAAAAAAAAAAAAAAATCTCCCCCATATTTAGAATTGCTGGATTATTCTTGCACCTCAGGGAGTGGCACAGCACTGCTATTTTTACTGCAGAGCACTAGTAGATGTAGAAAGGTCAAGAGTTACTGATGTTTTACAGCAAAAATGCAAAAGCACCAAAACACTGTCAAAATGTATGTTATATTTATGAAGTATTCACATCTGAATTTAAGAACTTTACAAGTCTTGTTGCAAAAGACTTTTTTACCCTTAAATATTTTGCTACACATTATGTTTAGTGGAAGGAAGGTCAGATGTGATAGTTGCTCAGCTGGTTTTAGTGATTTACCAAGACCACCATACTATTTCACTTTTAAAGACAACAATTGTAAATTTCTAGAAATAAAGAGTTTGCTGTTTGTTGCACACCACCTTGGCAGGAGCAAGGTGGAGTCTTTAGGCATTTTGTGGAAACGGTGCCTTCAGCCCTGCCGGCGGCTGCTGTTGCAGTTGCCACGTGTTGCCCACATGTAAGGTATTCAGGAGCTGCAGCACAGCTCTGCAGGGATACATCAAGGGCAGATAATATGCTCCTCTGGGAAAAATTTGAGGAATGCAAGAGGAAGGGCAAGGAAAGTGCAACTCCTGCAATAGTGAACCAGCTCTAGACGCGGGCTCTGGTTTTAGCTGTTGTTTTCTTCCATTCTCTGAGGATTTTTTCGACTTGTTTTACTTCCATTGTTGCATATTTTCTTCAATTAATATTCTGAGTGACTTTTAATAAGCATTACGATTTGGTTTTTCCCTCCATTTTGGTTTCCTAGCATAACTGTGAAATTCTTCACGTCCTTTTCAAAGGGGAGGATCTCAAGATGGTTATCATAAAGCTAAGGATCCAGAGACAGCTGGCTGATTGTGCCCTGGTTTTCTTTGGCTTCCAGATAACCCTTTAAGAGATCTAAAAGTGGATTCTATTTTTTGATTGAAAGTTGGTTTATGTGATAAACAGCTCATTCCCACAAACAGGAAGGAGCACAGAGGTCAGTGGTGGAACCCCTACAACCCAGTAAGAGGAACAGAGATTCTGTTCCAGCCTGACCCAAAGCTTTCCTGGGAAAGTCAACAGCCTTGCTGTCCAGCTGTGAGACCCAGATGATGAACCTGCTGGAGAAGCTCTCTGCATCTGGGTTGTGCTAGACTTGCCATGGCATGTTTAGGGAAAGAATCAAAGGTGGGGAAAGAGAGGGATCAAGGTGGTTTGGGAAGGAATGAGCATGGAAAAGAGAGGGGAAAGGGGGTAAAAATGGACTGGTTGTGTATAGAGAGGTGGTTGATCATTACACTTGAAGGTCATTGCATTAAGGCTGCAGCCTGTGCCATACCAGCACGGTATGTCCACTTGTCTCGTGAACTCCATTTCTATTTTCTTGGGCGAAGGACAGTGCGCTGTGTGTGCGCCGATGCCCACATGCCAGCAAGTGGAGCTGGGCCACAGGTGGCAGGGCAGAAGTATCTGTGCTGCAGCACAGCTGGAGCAAGGGAGGGAGCCTTTGGAAGAGCACCATCACTAGTGAGGCTCAGGCTGAGTTTGTTGGAGAGCAGGTCAAGCGGTCCAAGCACCAGGTATGCAGGTGCCCCTCAGCAGGTGGGACTCCTGGAGGAGCTGGCTGCCAGACAACCCCAGGAGGTGCAGATCAGCTGCTGGAAAGACCATTAGGTACAGGGCTGACTGAAAAAACAGTTAGTATGTGTGCATTAAGTGTGTCCAGCAGGTCTAGGGAAGTTCTGCCCCTCTACTCTGCCCTGGGGAGACCACACCTGGAATACTGTGTCCAGTTCTGGGCTCCCCAATTCAACAGAGACAGGGACCTACTGGGGAGAGTCCAATGGAGGCTACGAGGATAATGAAGGGACTGGAACATCTCTCCTATGAAGAGAGACTGAGTGAACTGGGGCTGTTTGGCCTTGAAAGGAAACGGCTGAGAGGGGATTTTTATTAATGTCTATAAATATCTGAGGGGTGGGTGTCAAGAGGAAGGGGACAATCTCTTTTCAGTGGTGCCCAGCAATC
>VWZK01018995.1:232291-246443 GCA_013396935.1 Baryphthengus martii
GGAGGCCGGCGGGAGCGGGAGGCCGGCGGGAGCGGGGCCGCAGCAGGTGAGGGTCGGGGGCGACTCCCCGGCTGTCCGCGGGGCGCTGCCAGGAAGGGGCAGCGTCGCCTTCCTGCTGTCGGTCCTCTCTTCGGTGTTTGCCACGCCCCCCCCGGGAAGCACCCGCCTGAAACCCTGGCGCGAAGCCCCGCACCCGGAGAGCGGGAGCTGAGAGAGCTGAGGCGGGGAGCGGTGGGATGCGGGGGAGCGATGGGATGCGGGGGTGACGGGGTCCCTCCCGCGTCCCGCCTGGCAGTGTGATGGCAATAGACCTCTTCTTTTATCCCACCGAGTTACGTGACTCGGGGCTGGGATTTATGTCTTTGACTGTCGTGCTGGCAATAGATAAATTCCTAAGATGATGGTTTGAAATAGAGAAGACCTGATGACTTACTCCAAACGGGTAAAACTGACTTCTGAGTTACCATATGAAATGTTAGGATGGTATTGAAGAAAATGTTGAATTTTTTTAAATTAAAGGCAAGACATTTAACAGAGAGAATAGTGGTAAAATAGTTTCCTGCATTAAAGTCATGACCAAAAGACAGTAATGGAAAAAGAAGACAGCACAAGCACAGGTATTGGCAAATAGCTTTTAATAAATAGATCACATTGGTAATGCTGTCACAGAAACAGAAGATACAAAATAAATAATACTTTAAAGCAAAATGGCCATTTCATTGTTGTTCTGTAGTTCTGATTTGTAGGGAGGCACGGTTTTAAGGAGAAGGCAGGAAAAAGCTAGTGGAATGAAATAGGACATAGCATAGCCCAATTTTCCCTCAATAAACCTACTCTTATTGCTGAGGTGGCGGATCTTATCGAAGATGGAAGTGTAGATATTTCACATGAATAAAACTTTGAAATGAAACCTGGAAATTTTTTTAGTAAAGCTAGAGAAAGTGGGAATGAGAAAGTGAGGGACTGGCTGAAAGAGATGTCATAAGAGATTCACTGGAAAAAGAACTGAGGAATGCTGGGAATGGATTTTGGAATGGACATTTAATAACTTAAATTTCTGAGTGAAGTGCTAAAGATCACTCTGGGCCAGTTTAATTTGACCTTAAGTCAAGATACCATCAACTGATTAGGATTTTGTATAAAAAGAATGAAACGACCATAGTGTCGTATAGTGTTACTTCATTATTATACTCTTTGGTATAATTGATAAGACCTGAAATTCAGCAGTGGAAGTGATTGAGGAGGAGAACTATCCTGGATGCGTGCGAGTTTATCATAGGAGGGTTGAGAGCCACTGAGAACTAATGGCCAAGGACTATTAAATAATCTGGGTGAAGGAGAATTTAATAAAATGTTGTCTAAGATATTAATGAACTCTAATCATAGTGACATACACAGTTAAACATAGGCATTATCACCCAAGCCTCTTTTTACGTTGGGAACTATGATTTATTGGGTCTTTTAAAGGCAGCAGTTGCTCGCAGTAAAAGTTTATATAGTGAAATATTTCCAGGGTTTACGCTGAAACAAAACAACAAAAATGTGATTGAGCAGCCAGTGTTTCTGTTTGTAAGTAAAGCCTATGTTTAAATACACTTGGTTGGATTATTTTGCTTATGACAATTAATTTGCTGGGTATCTTTTCACTGTGAACCTGACTCATAGAATGGGCGGTATTGATTTTCTCTTCTGTCAGTGTGATGTGTAGCTCATACACAGTTGAGCAAAGATCTGTAATCTTGAAATGGTCTTGTGTGGGAAGATGTGTGTGGAATTAAAAGCTTTGAAGGAGACCTCTGTCTGTCTGTTTTCTAATACACTGTTGCGAACAGTGAGGATGAGGACGAGTATCAAAGAGTTGTGCAATTCATTTGAAGTTGGCCAAGTTTAACTTTGAACGAAGGAAATATTTGGATGGCAGGGGGAACAAAGCGCGAGGATGTGTAACGTTAAAAGTGTCACTTTAAACCTTGGTCTTCGGTAACATCTCAGCGCTTCGGTTCTCACGTGTGTCCTGTTGGGGTGTTTCTGTCTGTGCTTGCTCTGTGACTTTTGCTTAGTCAGGCAGAATCACTCATAATCATCTGTCGTTAGTGAAACAGCGATACAGTTTTGTTCCAAGTTTTAAGAAGCCGGAGTTCAGTGAGCAGCTGTGTTCACCTCTGTGTGGAAAGGGCTCCCTGCTCTGAGTTCCTTTTCCACCTGTTCCTAACTGTTTCTCCCACTTTCCAGATTCTGAGAGATGATTTCATTTACGAAGGCATATAGTCTCTAGATAGTCTTTTTTTCTGTTTTTTTTCGGTTCTGCTCTTTTTTTTTTTATTTTTTTTTTTTAATTCCTCCTGGGTTAACAAATGAAGCTGCCTCCTGAAGGAGTTTGGCAGGTGCCTCACTAGTGCAAGTTAAGCAGCAGAAATGTGGCTAGAAGCCAAAGGAAGGGGAGTCAGATCTTCTCTTGGTGGCGGTGAGTGTACAGCGGTAGTTCTGTGAGGCTCGCTGAGCAGGTCTGTAGCAGCTTCAGGACAAAAATTTCTCGTGTTGTTTTTTACCTTCTGGGAAGGAAAATTTTTCACGATCATCTGTGGATCAGACAAATCGTCCTGATAGGCCATCAAGTGGGTGCTTCGGTTCAAAAGGCATAGTTAAGCACTTCAAGTCTTAAATATATTTTTCCCTCCCCCTACTTTTCCCTAGGCTTGTCTTGTTGTTACCATGCAAAGGACAACTTAATGTGCCGTGATGTCTGTGAACAGGTAAGCTGCTTTCAAATTTGGTTTATTCCTCAGAGTTAAAGTCATGCCTTTAGACAATGCTGTGGCAAGGTTAGGGTTATAAGAAAATGATTTTCCGTGTGAATCATGAGGTGTAAAATTGTTATTTAAATGAGAACTTAAAGGTTTAGAACTGAAGTCCTCTCTCATTCTGGAGAAAAGGTTCTGCTGAAGTTGAGGAGAAATAGAACCACAAATCTGAGGTCAGGATTTGGTCAAGAAGTGATAAGCATTTTAGGAAATGGGAGGGGTGAAGGTATTTTACCCAATTTCTGAATGTTGTGAGTTTGGATCCAAATTTTTTGGAATTTAAACTGAAGAAAAGTATGTTGCTACTGTTGTTTCTTCCTGACTGTTCTTGCTTCTTAAATAAACATGTGAGGTACCTTTCAGCTTTCCTATTGTTAGGCCAAACAAGGAAGAGTCTTACAGCCTCTTTGCATAAGATATTCTCAATTCCTATAATTATTCTTGCAGCCCTTCCAGCGTAAGTTTATGTCTTTGAATACAGGTAAACAAAGTTGTAGATGGTGTTGTAAACAGCAGTATAATATTCAGTCTTAAAAATCGTGTTACAACTTATGTGTAAGAGAAAGATGCCCATTTCTGTATATAAACAAATTTAATTGGCAGGTTTAGTAGCTGCATTGAGAGGGCATTTGGAGTAATCTGTCCAATTCTTTCTTCTGTTCTAGTTTGATGTTCCCAGTTTATCTTGTAAATTCCTGAAAGGCTTTGAGCTTTTTGTTATAAAGTTTCATGCCATTTCTGATCTACTGATATATTCTAGTCATTGTGTAGAGTTTTCTGTGGTTTTGTAAGGTATTCTCATCTTGCCTGGTCTGCATCATGCCTCTCCTCAGATAATCAGCATAGACTCAGTCTTTGCAGTGAGAGTTCTAGAACAAGTCTAAAGCAAGACTGGCACCCCTCTAATTGTTCTATAAGGAGCTGTCTTAGTTACCTCACATCAGGTTGGTAGCATCATTTTCTGAACGATCTTTAGATCTAGGCCAACAATCTGGCTGAAGGGACTGCCTACTATTTTTCTACTGATTTTCACTTTCCTTAACCATTTTGTGCAGCTCCATTCAAATGCTTTGTCTTTGTTGAATCCATTTTGGAATGTATTATTTGATACTTAACGCCTTGTCTTAAATAAAACTTGTAGGATGAAGTTTTACATACGCTGGGGGTGACTGTGAGGAAACAGTGTTGACTGAATGATTTACCTTTTTTCATCTTTCCAAACACCTTTCCTAAATTTTTTTTGCTGTGTGATTGTTGTCTTGTCCACCACACCGTACCATCCTGACATGATAATTGTTACAATAATTAAGAAAAAAAATTTCCTTCTAGACTTGGCAGTCTGAGCCGTAAAACATTGAAGTTGCTTACTAGGGACAGCAGGAAAAGAGAGCAGGCTCGCGCCCCGTGTTTCTGTTTAATTAATGCTTAGAGGATGCCAGGGACCAGGATGCACAAACAAGAATTCGGGCATTTAGACGGCTGATCCTTGTGGAGAGGGCTGGCAGGAGGTGAGATGTACTGCTTGAAATTGTGTGCACCTATTATGTCCAGGACAGTCTGTGGCACCGACTGGGCCAACCACTCATGACATGTTGGAGGTCTGGACCCAGAGGGAGCTCTTGAGGAAGAGTGTGTCCATCCAAGCCTTGGGCTGAAGGGAAAGGATGGTCTCTCTCCTTGAGTGAGTGGCACTTCAACCGGGAGTCTTGCTCTGGTCACTTTCCAGAACAGTCAGATAAAGGACCTGAGGCCAGAAGCAAAGCCTCGGGATACGTGGGAGCCGGGTGAGCTCTTTGTGGAGAACCCGCGAGGGCAATAGCCTGGACTGTGCGTTGCATGGAAGGATGGATGGCCAAGGGCAATGCTTAGTGCAGACTGAAAGTGTGACTCTTGACAGCAGGATGAAGTTTCTTGGCCTGTCTTTGGGTATAGATTTGGGGCCGTAGAACAAGTCAGGAGGAACACGCTCTGTTGAGGAGCTGTCTTGGCCTAACCAACTGGTTATAAACAGTGCCACTGGAAAAAAGACTCCCTTGTACAGGGGGTGAAAGTGCTCATCTGCAGATGAGACTTGCTGCCTGAGATGGTTTGGTTTACAGGGGTTTAGATGTAGGATGCTTCAGAAATCGCAAGGATTTTTTTTGACCCTCCAGCTATTATCCATTGGCTGCTCATGTACATGGACACCAGTGATACTACTGAGGGAGGCCTTGCATGGGTAGAAGGTAACTGTAGCCCAGGGGCTAGAGTGAAGGGTACAGGAGACCTGGTGGTGTTCTCCTTTGTCATGCCAGTTAAGGAAAAAGGCTTGATAAAGAGTAAGGAATTCTGCTAACTAGTAATTTAGCTACTTTAAGAAAACTCTTAGAAAATGAAAACTTGAATTATGAGTTTGTCAACTAACATGATTCAAAAAGCTAATTATTTTGCATTCTTTGTATTCCAATCATTCCAGTTTCAGTATCATCTTTTCATAATTATTTAAGTCTGTCAGATATGACAGATCGATGAGTGTGGTGGCAAGGTTGAGTGCTTATGGGTAAGGGGAAAGCCCAATAAGATACTCTGTTGGGAGTCTGTTATAGACCACTCAAGCAGGATGAAGAGGTTGATGAAGCATTCTGTAAGTGGCTGGCAGAAGTATCAAAATCACCAGCCCTCATGCCCGTTGTGGACTTCAACTTAGCAGATGTCTGCTGGAAATGCAACACAGCGGAGAGGAAACAGTCCAGGAGATTCCTGGAGTGTGTGGAAGAGAACAAGGAGCTGCTTCTGGGACTTGGGCAAAGGAGGAGAGCTTACCACCTTTGGAAGAAGGTGCAGGCGACCCAAGAAGAGTACAGGGATTTAGCTGGGTCATGCAGAGCGAGCATCAGAAAGGTGAAAGTCCAGCTAGAACTCAATCTGGCCACTGTTGTAAAGGAGAAGAAAAAAGTTTTTTACAGATACATCGAGAACGAAAAGAGAGCCAAGGGGACTCTCCTGCCATTACTGGCTGCAGAGGAGAACGTTGCCACCAAGGGTGAGGAAAAGGCTGAAGTACTGAATGCCTTCCTTGCCTCAGTCTTCAGTAGTCAGACCAGCTGCCCTGGGGGTAGTCAGCACCCTGAGCTGGAGGACAGGGATGGAGAGCAGAACAAATAATCCAGGAAGAAGCCTTTAGTGACTCCTGATGCCAGCTGGACACTCACAGGTCTATGGGGCTGGGCGGGATCCACCCGAGAGTGCTGAGGGAGCTGGGCAGCAGCTTACCAAGCCACTCTTCATCATTTATAAACAGTCCTGGTTAACAGGGGAGGTCCCAGATGACTGGAGGCTGCCAGTGTGATGCCCATCGACAAGAAGGGGCAGAGGGATGATCTGAAGAATTACAGAACTGTCAAGCTGAGCTCAGTGCCAGGGAAGATTACAGAGCAGTTCATCTTGGATGCGCTTACACAGCACATAGAAGACAACCAGGGGATCAGGCCCAGCCAATATGGATTCATGGAGGGCAGGTCCTGCGTAACAAACCTGATCTCCTTCTATGACCAGGTGACCCGCCTAGTGGATGAGGGAAAGGTGATGGACATGGTCTACCTGGACTTCAGTAAGGCCTTTGACACCATCTCACACAGCATCCTGCTGGAGAAGCTGGCAGCTCATGGCTTGCACGGGTGTACTCTGTGCTGGGTTAAAAACTGTCTGGATGGCCAAGCTCAGAGAGTTGTGGTGAGTGGAGCTAAATCCAACTGGCGACCGGCCACCAGTGGTGTTCCCCAGGGCTCAGTGCTGGGGCCAGTCTTATTTAATATCTTTGTCGATGATCTGCACAAGGGGATCGAGGGCACCCTCAGTAAGTTCACAGATGACACCAAATTGAGCGAGAGTGTTGATCTGCTTGAGGGCAGGAAGGCTCTACAGCGAGATCTGGACAGGNAGCGGGAGTGTTGATCTGCTTGAGGGCAGGAAGGCTCTACAGCGAGATCTGGACAGGTTGGATCGATGGGCTGAGGTCAATTTTATGAGGTTTAACAAGGCCAAGTGCTGTGTCCTGCACTTGGGTCACAACAACCCCAGGCAATGCTACAGGCTTGGGAAAGAGTGGCTCAAAAGCTGCATGAAAGAAAAGGATCTGGGTGTGCTGGTGAACATCCAGATGAACATGAGCCAGAGTGGGCCCAGGTGTCCAGAAAGGCCAACGGCATCCTGGCCTGGATCAAAACCGGTGCGTCCTGCAGGAGAAGTGATGTGATGGTGCCGCTGTACCTGGCACTGGTGAGGCCACAGCTGGAGCACTGGGTTCTGTTTTGGGCACCACAGGATAAAGAAGACATTGAGGTGCTGGATCAGGTTCAGAGAAGGGCAATGAAACTGGTCAGGAGTCTAGAGAACATGTCTTCTGAGGAGAGGCTGAGGGAGCTGGGATTGTTCAGTCTGGAGAAGAGGAAGCTGAGAGGAGACCTTAATGCTCTCTACAACTGCCTGAAGGGAGGTTGTAGTGAGGTGGGGATTGGTCTTTTCTCCCAGGTAACCAGTGATAGAACAGGAGGAAATGAGCTTAAGTTGCACCAGGGGTGGTTTAGCTTGGATATTAGAAAAAATGGTTTTTACTGAGAGAGTGATGAGACCTTGGAACAGGCTGCCCAGGGAGGTGGTGGAATCACCATCCCCGGAGGTGTTCAAAACACATGTAGATGTGACATTTCAGGACATGATTTAGGGTTCATGACAATGTTTAGTAGCTGGTTGGACTTGATGATCTTGAAGGTCATTTCCAGCCTTAATAATTCTGTGATTCTATGATTCTGTACTGTAGTAAGGAGTAAGTAGGCCTGTCTTTCTTTAATTGCCATTTTTATCCTAAGTTTATTTTTGGAAAGTTTCTCAACTGCAAGGTTCCTGGCAGCATTCATCTCTGTACTACTCCACAGATGTCTATCCAGATCTTCTGCCAAGCATAAGAACAGCCCATCTCAGTCCTCAGGAAAACATGTTAATGTTTCAGGAGGCTAGTTTGGCTAAACAGAGAAGTCAGAAAAAAGCTTCAGTGCAAAAAGGCTGTATAGAGAAGGTAGAAGCAGGGAAAAGGTACAGAAGAGGAATTTAGAACGTTTGCCCAGCCGTGGTAGGTTACATTGGGAAAGACAAAGCTCAGCTGGAACTGAGACTTGCAGAGGATGTCAAGGGCAACAAGACCTGCTATGGCAGTAGGGAGAGGCTGAAGAAGTAAAAATGTGTGACTGTTGCTGAATGCAGCACATGATTTAGTGTCAGCAAACACCGATAAGGCAGAGGTAGCAAATGCCTGAGTCTTTGTTAACAAGGTCTCCCAGCCTCTTGTGCATAGAGAGGCCCCGGAGACCTCGTTCAAGGAGGAGCACTTGCAGTAATGGGTGATGGTTGAGTAGAGAATTGAGAAAATTTGACCCATACGAGTAGATGGGACTAAAGAGACTGCATCTGAGGGTGCTGAGAGAGCTGCTTGGGTCACTGTGGGGTTACTTTCTATCATCTTTGAAAGGTTGTAGAACTTAGGAGAGGTCCCTAACGACTAGAAAAGGACAATATACCCATCTTCTAAAATACCCCCAAAAAACTCCAAAGGACGATTTTCAATCCAGCAAACTACAGACTAGTCATCTTTTCTTAAATCACTGTAAAAATCATGTAGAATCCTCTCAAAACACATTTCTGAGCCTGCAAGGGGGAAATTGTGCCTCTGGTGGCCTCTGATAGTAAGGCTGGATTTCTGGATGAGGGGAAAGGAGTGGATGTCATTTGTATTGACTTTAGCAAGACTTTCAGCACTGCCTCCCTGAATATTTTTGTATCTACTTGAGGATACTATGGATTTGATGGATGGACAACTAGATGAGTAAAAAAATGAATTGGCTAATCAGGCTCAGACATAGAGGTTAGTGGGTCTTACTCTGCTGAAGGCTATTAAGAAGTGAAATATCAAAGGGATCTGTCCTGGGACCTGTCCTGTTTAACACCTGGAGGTGGCAACAGATTCCACTCTTGCTGAGTTTTCAGGCAAAACTAAGCTGGAAGGAAGAGTTGGTAATGGTAGGACTGCCATCCAAAGGGACCTGGACAGATGGAAGGAATTGGCCAGCAGGAACGTGATTAAATTCAACAAGTGCCAAGTCCTGCGCCTGGGAAGAAAGAAGCGCTTGCAACTATGTGAACTGGAGGTTGATTTGCTAGGGAGTGTATTCGCTGAAAAAGGACCCAGGTTTGCAGACAGGAAGCTGAACATGAGCCAGCAGCATGCCCCAACAATTAAGAGGGCATCTTGGGCTGTATTAACAGGAGCCTAGCCAGCAGGTCTAGAGGAATGATTCTCCCCAGAATCACTCAAGAGAAATGTCTGACCACATCTAGAATACTGTGTCCACTTTTGTCCTCCTGTTACAAGAAAGATGTCAGTTAACTGGAACAGCGTAGCAAAGTCACCAAGGTGACCCAGGGGGCTGGAGCACAGTTACCCCCTGGAGAAGCTGGGGGAACTGCCGTTAGCCTGGGGGAAGGAGGAGTCCCTCGGAGTAGCCTTCTGATAATCTGTAGTAAGATTGCTCAGAAGACAGAGCCAGGCTCTTGACAGTAGTACGCAGCCGAAGGACAAGAGATGACAGTCACAAATTAAAGCCAGAGAGTTCCAGATGGCTCTAAGGAGGAACTTTTCCACCAGGAAAAGAGAGGCTGTGCATTCTGCATCCTCGGAGTTTTTCATGACCTTATTAGATAAAACACTGAGCAACGTGATCTGGCCTCATAGTTGACTGTGCTTTGAGCAGGAGGTCGAAATAAATGATCTTCTGAGATCTCTTCCAACCTGAATTATTTTATTATTCTATGACCCCAGAAGACCCCAAATACTATTGCAGTTCTTTTCTTGCTTCCTTTTCTGAAACCAGTACTATTGTTCTCTTGGTTTTCTTTCCATGAGTTTATCGTGCTGCAGATTTACAATAGAACTGTAACGCATTTCTCCTTCTTAAAGGATCTGAAAGATCTGAAATGTTTCAGTTGTTCCTGTAATTTTGTTTCATATCCCACATCAATAGATCTGTTTCTATCCCTGTTGTTTTCCAGTTTGTTGTTTTAATCTGTGTTTTACTTAAATGGACTGCTGAAGGAACAAGAACTAAAAACACGATTAATGTCAGACCAGAAAACTATTTAAAATGTGCTGAGAGCTCAGCTTACATTAAGGCTTCTATGAAATTAAAGTAAAACAAAAACAGCAACAAAAAGATCGATAGGGTAGAAACATCTTGTAATAAACTGTGAAAACATTGCTACTGTTGTAAGGAAGTGAGATGAGCCACACTACAAAATTATCTGAAAGACACATGGGGGAAAAAAAAAATCAATTCACACAATTCAGAATTGTGTATGAAAGTCAGTAAGGTAAGGTGAGATTTCTTCCCATGTATAGCTGTGCAAAGTAATTTAAGTTGGAAGAATCATTTTATTTAACCTCCTGCTCCAAGAGATACTAGCTTCAAAATTAAATCAGGTTGACGAGGATCTTATCTAATAAGTTTTGAATATCCTCAAAGATGGGCTTTGCACAGCCTGAGGAATCTATTCCAGCACTTAACTACTCTCATCTCATGGTGAAGATTTTTTTTTTTTTCCTTCACATCCAGTCAGAATTTCTCTTACTGTAAGTTGTTACTTTTGCAGCTCATCCTTCCTCTGTGCAGCTCTGAGAACTGTATGACTTGTCTTTTCTATAATCCATCTTCAGGTCCTGGAAGACCAGAATTTAGATCCCCCTGCTCCCTCTTAACTCTTCTTCAGTTTGAACAGATTCTTTTACCTTGGCCTTTATTCGTATGTCGAAGGCCAGCGTTTTGTTGCCTTCTGCTGGACTCTGCAGTTCATCACTAACGTTCCTTGTTCAGAAGTGGCACAAACTGGATTTAGTGTTCCAGATGTGGCCTCATCAGTGCCTAAGGGAAGAGCATAGTCATTTTCCTCCAGCCTGCTGTCAGTGCTGTGGATAATGAAGTGCAATATGGTGTTAGCTCTCAGTGCTGCATTGCTGCACTGCTGACCCACGTTCAACTTACGTTCAGCTTGTCACCCAGCAGGACCCAACACCCTTTTCTGCAAAGCTGGTTTCTAGGCGGTGAGCCCCCAGCCTGTGCTGTTTGTGAGTTGCTCCATTTCAGCTGCAAGATTCTCTGTTTGCCTTTGTTGAACTGCTTCAGTTTCTTGTCAATGCTAAACTTGCTGAAGCTGGTTGAAAGCCACCTGACTGGCAGCTCTGCCCTCCAATATGCTGATGGCAGCTCCCAGTTTAGGCTCATCTGTGTACCTGCTGAAGATTTTTTCTGTCCCATTGTCTGGCTCACTCGGAAAGCCATGTACAATATTCGTTTGACTCCTAGATTATACCCCTTCTAAGTGGCCCGCACTTAGACATTGAACTACTGATCTTTGAGCCCTACTGTCCAGGCAATTTGTTGCCCACCTGTGATGGGTTGAGCTTGGATGAGCACCAGGTACCCACCAAGTCGCTCGATCACTCCCCCGACTTCTCTCAGCACGGCAAGGGGGGAGAGAATAAGATGGGAAGAGCCTGTGGGGTAGGGTAAGGGCAGTTTAATAGGAAAAGGCAAAAATCAAGGCTGCGCATGCGCAAAGCAAAACAAGATCTTATTCTCTGCTTCCCATTGGCAGGCGATGTCTGGCCTTTCCCGGGAAGCAGGGCTCTGGTGCATGTAGCCGTTGCTCAGAGGACAAACGTCTTCACAAACGGATGCCCCCACCCTCCTCCTCCTTTCTCTCCCTTTTATACTTGAGCTGACATCACACGGTGGGGAATATCTCTTGGGTCAGATTGGGTCAGCTGTCCTGACTGTGTCCCCTCCCAAGATCTTGCCCACCCCATCCCACTGGGTGTGTGGTGGGAAGATGTTGGAAAGAGCCTTGGTGCTGTGCGAGCGCTGCTCAGCAGCAGCCACAACACGGGCATCTGATCTGCCTCCCAATACAAAGCACAGCACCATGAGAGCTGCTCTGGGGACCAGTGACTCCAGCTCAGCCAAACCCAGTGCACCACCTTGTAGCCCACCCAATCCATCCATGTTTCACCAGTTTGGCTCAAGAGCTACAGTGGGAGACCATGCAAAAACCTTTTAAAAGTTAAGGTAGACAACATACACTGTTCTCCATGCTTTACTAAACCAGTCTTTTTATTATGGAAGCTGTAGGGCTGAATTTGCCCTTGGTACGCCTCTGCTGATTGCTTCCAGCCACTTTATTGTCCCTCATGTGCCATGACATGGCGTCTGCCAAGGATTTGTTCCACAGTCTTCCTGCAGGGTGAGGTTTGGCTAAACATCTTGTAATTGCCCAGATTATCCTCCTTGCCTTCGTAATGGGTGTGATGTTTGTCTTTTTTCAGTCATCAGGAACCTCATCCAGTCACCGTGGTGTTTCAAAACTTGTAGAAAAGCTACAGTGGCTAGCTTCCAACAACCTCAGGTGCATCCCATCTGGAATCATGCACATCTGGATGTTCAGTGGGCTTAGGTGGTGCTTTAAATTGATCTTGTTCTACTCTGGGTAGTATTCATTCTCCTGTTAGTTCTGATAGTCTCTTTAACTAGTCCAGGTTTTGTTCATCTTTGGTACACAAAAATTACTTATTTCAGGATCTTTTGGAAGGAGTTTGATTGCTTGAGGTCATGTAACATGTAGCAGAAGGGTGATTGAGTAAATAGAGTTGTTTAATAGAGGATTTCTGCCCCACACATCAAAATATGTTTTTCACACTGCCTGTTCATTAGAAACTTTTTGATTGAAATGTTTAGTAAGGAAATTCCCACTTGCTTCTAAATATAAAAAATCCTTCTTTGTAAAAAGTGCAACATATTTGAAAGACTGTAGATCTATAAAAGAACACCTAAACTTGCATTGTTTACATACTGTCAGCCAAAGCTGTCAAAGGGTAGATCGTAGTGAAGGTGAAATTGATTAAACCAATTGAAAAAGTATTCAGTGTGTAGTTACATTCTGTGTGTTTTAAGGTATGTTTTGTTTCTAACAGATTCTGTCTTCTAAGAGTGATTCCCGTTTGAAGCACTTACTGCAGCGAGCACCTGAGTATTGTCCAGAATCAATGGTAAGGCTTGCTAGGTTTTAACTAAATTTTAACTAAAGAAAACAAAACAATTAATCTAATGTTAACAAAGTTTTGCTTGCAAAAGTAAGATTTTAAAATGGCTTGTATTTTGTTTACTCACTGAGTTTTGATCTGGTAGAACACGTGTGTACATCTTCGAGCTTTTTCTTATTACAAGAGCTAGAAAAATTCTTGTAATGACATTTGATTCTCAAAGTAGGATTACTCTCTTTTAAAGTCATCGTATATTATGCTACTTGCAATAAGATGGGACTTGACAATTTTTCTACGCGTTCTGGTTGTGTAAGCTACGAAGTGCAATGAAAATCTGACCTGTGTTGTAAACAGTTGTGCTGGGTGATTGGCACTCAGGTGTTGAAGGAAGGCAGCTTAAATTAGATCTGATCTGATCAGGGAAGAGATAAATACTGGCATTCAGATTGTAAATTCTGGAGTCTTGTCTCTTGGCAATTTGGAATATCCCGACATATTTGCTGTCAGAAAAATCTATTTCTTGTAATTTTTTGTGTCTAATCCATATCAATATGGTTTCCAGCTTGCCTAAAACATATACTCAGCCCAAATGAGTAGTAGGAAGCAGTAGTCAATCTGAGAATAACATTTTAAAAGCAGCTTTGGAAGAGTGTGTTTGCCTACGGAGCCTTTCCTCCTGTGTGTCAAAAGTGTGGTTTTTCAGTGTTTTGTTTCTGTGGATCATCAGCTCTGAGGTCATGGAAAGTTACAGAAAGCTGCTGGTGTGAGTAAAACCTGTGGCATGAAAACACCAAAGTGGTGAACAGCACTGGTTTTGGTACTGGTTTTCTTTATTTTATTCTCTGATAGAAAGAGTAGGATCTACCTGTATAGTAGAGAAGTGCATCGTTAGAAGACAGGATAGGAGAGCATGTGAAAGGGGGAAAATGATTGACACAATGATTTTTTTTTTAACTCCCAATTACCATCTTATAAATTGCAAGTTTACTGTCCAGTTTGTATTTTAAATTAATATTGCTGAACTGGTAATAAAAATATGTGAGCGTTTGTAAAAGATCTAGAAATAACTGCTAACTGTTGTTAACAGTTCAACTTAATGCCATATTTACTGTTTTCAGATACCACCTGTCTTTGTTGGAGAGTGTTCTAGTGACATTCCACAAGTGAGCAGATGGGTTATGAACTTGGTCAGATGGTCTGTTTTCAATATATTCATCAATGACCTGGGTGA